>JAKSZP010019015.1:0-49079 GCA_022478985.1 Massospora cicadina
GGGGTTGAGGGTGACGGACAACAGCTGGTTATATGTAATTAACTGGAGGCATCACCAGTTGGGTGCTATATATCTTTACTTCTTTAGGGTTAGGAGCTAATTCAGGGATGTGACTTAAGGCGTCATCCAAACCATTTTTCCTTGTATTTTGTGACACATAAGAAAACAAATGATCAAGGGTCTCATTCCAGATGGGTTAATGTGAGGTGAGGACATGAGGAGTGTGGTTGTACAACAATGCCTAATGGTCAGTATGGACCTGTAGTGGATGAGAGTATTCATGTAAATGGTGGAATCAATAAGTTAAAGCCTCCACAACTGCCAGAAGATCTATATACTAAATATAATAGTTCAACTCTAGTAGAGATAATTTTTTGGGAGATATATTCCACAGGATGTTTAACACCATCTTTGCTCACCTTCAATAGGGCAACAGCAATAGCAAAGTTGGAAGCATCACTGGCCACTGCAAACTCCTTACTTGAGTCCGCGTGATGAAATAAAGAGGTTAAAAGCAACATGCACTTCAGAGCCTGAAATACATCCTCCGGTGCAGACAACTACTTAAGGGATCTAGCGCAATGGCCTAGTATAAGGGTTCAGCAACCTCTGAAAGGTTAGAGTAAAATTTTTTAAAGAAGTTGCATGCCCCCCAAAAGCTTCTTAATTATATTTTCTGAGGTTGGCATGGGCCAATTGCGTACAGCTTTCTCTTTGTCTGGAGTTATTATATGACCCTGGTCAAACATGATGTTGCCCAAAAAGGTGACCTAGGACTTGAAAAGACACACTTACTTATTCTCAGAATTAAGTTAGACGCTCTCAGGTGTTCAACCACTTGTTGTAAGTGGATCTCATGGGATGCTTGATCTGGGGAGAAAACCAGTATATCATACATATAGGTCATAGCACATAAACCTATTAGATCTTATAATAGAGCTTTAATACAACCTTGGAAGATTGCAGGTGCACTATTAAGGCCAAAAGGCATGACCTGGAATTCAAAGGTTTCCTTTGTGGTATGAAATGGAGTGATCCATTACTGACACTTCTTAACTTAAACTTATTAACTGCAGTTAAACAATCCAACCTGAGAAGAAATTGGGTTTTTATATAAAGGGAAAACTGTGAATCAATAGGGTGTAATTCAGATTGGGTATGGTTACACTATCTAAATTACTATAGTCTACACAAGGGCCCAGATTACCGTCTGTCTTCTCCACAAATAAAAGTTGTTATCATAGTAAAGAGGTGTGAGATAATATGAAACCCTAAAAATGTTGTTAATTAACCCAAACCTCTAGTGAGGCCTCTTACATCAAGGTCAAGAGAATGTCAGAGCCCAGCGTGTTAAGGAAAGTCTTGGTTTCCTTTGCAGCATGTTAAAACCCACAAGGGTTAGCCACAGTCCACAAGGCACTAAAGGTTTAAAGAGGCTGAAAAGAGGACGTTGTAGGGGAATATGTTGGGGGCTGATCCAAATATTGGTTCTCATTAGCTGTTAATTTTATTTTAAAAAATTAGTAAAAAGTATACAAGTACTGTTTTTTTAAATTTATAAAATACAAGTACCAAACAAACCTTAAATGAAGGTTGTTGATTCTTATACTAGTAGGTTAAAAAACCCGGTTTATAGGATTTCAGATCCTAGGATCACGGCTAAGATGTTTCTGAACTATTTGTCTTATATATCAACTAAAATGACTTTGTGTTTTAATTAATAACATTCCTACTGTTTTCCTAAGAACTTGTTGATACTATCGCCCCATGTCTGGCGCGCTTTTCCTTTGAACTTTTAATTATAGAAAGGTTCTTGGTAAAGAATTTTCGCCTAGTATTATCCCTGGTATAAAGCTTTTCACAGCTACTGATGCACCTCTTAGCATCCTATACTTGTAAATGGGCTTTGCCAAGGTAGAATTGTGCTAAAAATACTTTTAGATTTGAGGAAGGATTACTGAATCATCTGCACTAGTTACTCAAAAGTTTCAAGCACAATCACTGCTTTGTCCTTGGGGAGTGACTTTAGTTGAGGTGGGAAAAAATACATGGGGGCTGCTGCTACACATCTTTAATCTAGGGTATGCCTCAGATCATCTAGTAGGGTAAGCGGTACAGCCTTTGGGTTGGAACCCTTTATTATCCAAAAGGGTGCAAGCCCCTTATCCAGCTTGATAGCTGGCGCCTGGGGATATAGGCCTTGGGGAGAAAACCATGTGACTGAATTGGGAAAAAATACCTATTTTGAACCAAGAATGGGAGGAAGCTAACGGCTGTACCTCTTGTCACCCTGGGCAAACTAGCCCATGTGTTAGATGAAAGGTGTGTACCAGCATCTATCCTAAGAGCCACGCTTCTTCCTCCTCTGCTCATCACCCAAGAGTTGGTGAGGAAAATTTGGGATGTGTGTCAGGAAGTGGCGGTGGTCAGAAGCCATTATCAGTGGAAGGTTAGCAGCGATTGTTTCCAAGAGGTTCCCCATCATTTTGAGTTCCACCAGCAAAAATATGAGGTAACTGGTGAAGTCAAATTGATAAAGTCACTCTTGGGATTGAAAATTTGATCAGCCCTTGCCCTCCATTGTTATCACAAACAAGCCTGTCCTCAACAGGTATGGGCGCGAAAACCCCCTTTCCTACTCAAAGGAACTGGTCATATGTTGCCTGGACGTGGGAATAATCTGCTGTCTTCTGGAGAAGTTGTCATCATCATACCAAGCACAATTGCAGCAGAACGAATATTCGCACCTTTGATTAATTACCTTTTGGCTAGGAAGGTCGGATCTGAGTTGGTATCATCTATTATTTAACATGTTGATCTGGCGTGACCAATTATGAAATATTCCTGACAGTAGTGTGCTTAGTCCCAGTTCCATATTCAGTGAGCATATAGATCAGCGTTCCCCAACAGGTACCATTGTTATTCCATTTACCCTTTACCCATTTAATTTTAAAATCTTGAAAAATTTAAATCCAATTGTGATATAAAGACATACTTCAGACAATTAGTGGTATAATTTCCAATTTTGGAAGTTTCTGGTTAGTAATCGCGGTGCCCTATTTCTATTGCATCCTACAATATAGATGGCTGTACCAGAGGTATTCTAGCTGGTTTTTTGGTGGTCACTAATCCTGAGTGCCAGAGAATTCTAACTATTATCAGCACGCTCACATGAAAAGGGCCTTACATTTCCCTTTACTTGACAGACAGGGCACACACATCCTTCTCTGCCTTTAGCAATGGCATAGTTTTTGTGCAGGGTGGGAAGTTCAATGGCGGCAAGAGTGGCAGCCTTAGATGGGATGGGCTCAGGTGTGTGACAGTTGAGGTCTATCCTCATCATCACATTGCCCTGATCTTTGGTAAGACAGGGCAGGCTGTGTCTGTATGTATGGAGGAGGAGGGGGCGTTGGTTCTGGCTAGGACGCCTAAGGGGCCGGAGCTTGGAGTAGGCCAAGGAGCAGGATGGGCGTCCAAGTCGGAACAAAACGGAAAATGAGTAAAATGGGTAGTTTTGAGATTTGATTTGGATTCAAATTGAGAATGGAATGAAACGGGTGCTTGGGAGTTTCGCGGTTCAATTGGGATTTGAAATGGAACTGGCGCGGAACCATTGAGGATCAGAACTGGCATGAAACCATTGAGTAAAGATTCCACGATCCTGCTGTAAAGTTTACATCAAACATCATTCAAGCTGAAACCATAAGTTTATATTATATTTTAAATTAGCTTTCAACATGTGTATATAGGGAAGGAACTGGGAGCTGGAGGCTCCTCAGTTCTGTTTTCTATCAACTTGGCTAAATATTAAATAAAAGAACCTAAAATTCATATCTATAATTTGGGTTTATTTTAAAGATATTGCCTAACTGCAGCCATGTTTGGCTTAAATCAACAAGAGTTGGACTTTGAGAGTGAGCTTGGGAGGGCTATTGCCTCCCTCTATACCTTGTCTTGGAGTCAAGGCATGTTGCTGGGGTTAAGTATACTTGCAACTGTCTTCCAGGGGGTGCTTGTCCAATCTTGTAGCGCGCGCACCAGGAGAGTAGTATCAGGAGTCCTGTCAGCCCTATGGTCTTTAACATGGATCCTGTTGCCCAACTCATTAGTGGCTCATTGGAAGGAGCCAGTGCGTTACATTAAACAGAACTCATTTACTTTCCTGTCGTTGTGGTGGCAAGCAAAAGAGGTGCCAGAAGAAGTTGTGTTTCCAAAGTGGTATAACCATACTGCAACACTCTTGATGGTGATATTCTCCACCGCCTTTTTGCTTCATGAATTATACCGGGTTTTAGAGTGTGTGTCCCAGGATGGTGGGAAAGTGGTGGGGCCTGGGAAGGATAAAGGAAGAATTCCCACAGTTTAAAATCGGAAGACTTGGAACTGATTCACCAGACGTTTATCTGGGTTCAGTTTCAGGGACGTTTGACAAAGGCAGCAGGTGGAGAGGATTCGTTTGCCTTGCAGTTAAGTCAGGTTCTGTTAGCACTTCCAGTAAAGCAGTCAAACTGGGTGCAAGAACTTTTAGAAGAACAGTCAGGGTTACCCGTATCAGTGGAGGAATGCCTGGATTGGACTGACCATGTAGCATGTCCAGATGAGGCGCAGGATTCGGCCTGGGCGGCGTTACTGCAGTGTGGTCAAGGGAAGAAGTCAGTGGAGGAGTATGGCCAGATGTTCCGCGCATTGGCAAGAGCAGCAAAGGCACCTGAGTCTCAGCTTCCGCGCATGTTTCGCCAAAACTTGCAAGCTGATTTATTATTGGCAATGGCGGCGGTGAAACCTGCAGCGACGTTGGAGGAAGAGGTGGTTTTAGCCTTGCAGGTAGAGCGACAGTTGAGTTTGGTATGGGCCCGTCAGGAATTTGTGCGACCCCCAGGGGGATTCCGAGGATAGAGTAGTGGAAGAAGGGCAGGTTCAGAGCCCATACATGGTTCTAAGGGGTTTAGCTATGTGGAGGAAGGAAAGAAGAGTCAAGGAAATCCTGAGGGTATGGTTGAGGTGCGGGAGACAGGGATTCCCATCGAGATTACCGCTCAGGATCCTAAGGCTCAGAATAAGAAGGCTCCTTATAATTTTTGCAAGAAGCCAGTGAATCTGGTGCCTCAAAATAAACCGCTTACTTCATCTTATCCTTATCTGATTTTGCCCGTCAATGTGCTTGTGGGGGATGAAGGAAGGGATTGCGGTGAAGTTCTAGCTTTAATTGGCACCGGAGCTTGGGAAAATTATGTTGAGGAGAAGTGGGCAAGAAGCCATGGATTGTCATTACAGAAGGATGGATGGGTGACGTTGGCAGACGCCTCCAAAAAAACGGCGGTATGGCGAGTGCAGGCCAAGGTCCTGTTGAGGCAAGGCCTGAAGGTATTCAAGGAGGAGTTTCACGCCGTAGCTCACCTGCCACATTTGGTGGTGCTGGGGATGAGATGGTGGCACCATTTCTGCCCACAGTTTGATATGAAGAGAGAGGGTTCTGTTGTCGCCTAGAGGTCAGGGGACGTGTGAATGGACGTTTCAGTCCCAAGGTTCATTGGTGAAGCACATGGGTGGAATCACCTCAAGTGTGCCAGTGGAAGGATTGTTGAGGGAGTATCAGGATTTTGCGGAGGTGTTTGAGCCTAAAGGTGATGCGCCTTTTTCGCCTACAGGGGATTTTGCATTTGGATTCCGGTTCAAGGAAGGCTCTGAGTTACCAAAGGGCTGTCCAGTCTATCCGTTGAATCCACAGGCCCGAGAAGCATTGAAGGATTATGTCCATATGAGCTGGATATGGGTTTGATTGTGCCTTCCAAGTCGCTGGTGGTTTCGCCAGTCCTGTTGGTTCCCAAGTCAGGGGGAGTTACGTCCTTGTGTTGATTTCCGACGCCTGAATGAGGTAACGGAACCTGATCCCTATCCAATGCCACTCATGGAGAATATTCTGCCCATGATCTCCGGGTGTGGGGTGTTCACCAAATTGGATTTGGTGGACGCTTTTAATCAAATTCCTGTTCGCCCTGAGCACCAGCGGTATACGGCATTCAAATGTCATCTGGGAAGCTTTGAGTACAGGGTTATGCCATTTGGGCTACGCAATGCCCCTGCAGTTTTCCAGCGCATGATTGATCATGTATTGGGGGACTTAGTGGGTAGGTGTTGTGTTGCCTATATGGATGACATCCTGGTGTTTTCCAAATCGGTACAGGACCATGTGAGGGATGTGAGAAGTGTGTTGGAGGTGGTTAGGAACGCGGGCTTGAAGTTGAAGCCATCCAAGTGTGAGTTTAATAAAGAATCGGTGTCCTTCCTAAGGAACGTGGTCCTCCAAGAAGGGATAGCGATCTGTCTTGATAAGTTGCGGGCGGTGAGTGAATGGAAGGCTCCTGGGAATAGGACTAAAGTGCGAAGCTTTTTGGGGGTGGTGAATTTCGTGCGGAGGTTTTCTAGGGATCTGGCCCAATGGGCTGTGCCGTTGACAAGACTGATGGGAAACGTGCCATTTGTTTGGGGGGAGGCTGAGGAGAGGGCATTTCAGCAAGTGAAGACGAGTCTGCTGACAGCCCCAGTTCTGGCACACCCTGACCCAAACAAACCATTCGTGGTAGAGACTGACGCGTCAAATTTTGCACTTGGAGCTGTGTTGTTGCAGGAGGGTAAGGATGGGGTTGAACATCCTGTCTGTTACTTCATTCGGAAGATGGCGCCAGCTGAAACCAACTATCCAGTTTACAATAAGGAACTTTTGGCAATAGTTGCAGCTTTAGGGGAGTGGCAACACCACCTATTGTATGCCAGGCACCCGGTTGTCATCCAAATGGACCATCGAGCCTTAGAATACTATAAGTCCCCACGCCTGTTGAACCAGAGGCAGGCCCAGTGGCACTTAGAGTTGGTTCAATATGACCTGCGGATTGAATACAAGCCCGGGAAAACAAAATATCTTGCCAGATTTATTGAGCCGTGATTCTGGACTGGTGTTTTCCAATGAGGAGTTGAGGAAGTTCAATACAGCCACGATGTTGCCACAGAACCTGTTTGCAACGATCCAGGGCTGGAGAGAAGGAATGGCAGGAAGAATTCAGACTGCACAGCAAAGATGTGAGCTGGTCCAACGGATAAGAGAAGAGACAGGAGAAGGTGAGGCAAGCAGGGGGCATTCAGGATTCTCAGTTTGGGGTGGTATCATATGCCATGAGGGAAGGATTTGGGTCCCTGTGAAGAGTCTTCAACAAGAGGTAATGGCAGCTATTCACGACCATCCTCTGGCAGGTCATCCCGGTCAAGAGAAGACGTTAGATCTTGTTCGCCGTCACTATTCGTGGAGAGGTGTGGGTGCGGCGGTGCAGAAGTATGTTTTGCATTGTGTGGTTTGCGCCAGGGCAAAGGCCCAACGGGTGGCACTGGGGGGAATTGAAGCCGCTTCAAATTCCTTCTAGGCCATGGTCCTCAGTGAGTGTGGACTTCATCACAGGACTGCCCAAGTCACAGGGGATGGATGCCTTGATGGTGGTGGTGGATCGCCTGACTAAATATGCAGAGTTTTTCCCTTGTTGGTCAACCATTTCTGCAAAGGTGGCAGGACAGATTTTTGTAAATGAGGTTTTCTCCAGACATGGGGTGCCTGAAGAGATTGTGTCGGATCGTGGTCCACAAATTACATCTAAATTTTGGCTCCACATGTTGGGGAATTTAAAGATCAAGGCTTGCCATTCGTCGGCATACCATCCTCAGTCAGACGGCCAAACTGAGAGAGTAAATCAGATATTGGAGCAATATTTGATGTGCTATGTCTCAGGGCAACAGGATGACTGGGTATATTGGGTGAAGCTGGCTCAATTTGCTTATAACAATCATAAGCATTCATCCATGGGTATGACCCCGTTTTTTGCAAATCACGGCCAACAACCAGAGGGTATGGGGCCCAGGGAGCAAGGTTGGAATCCAGCGGCAGATGAGCTGTCGCGAGATACCCAGGACACCCTGGAGCTCCTGAAGAAGAATTTGGTGGTGGCGGTTGCAGCTCAGAAGAGGGAGGCGGACTGGCATAGATCTGAAGGTAGAGCTTTCAAGAGAGGTGATTGGGTCTTGGTGAATGCTCAGAACTATGCCTTGCCTGTAAGGAGCCAGAAATTGGGGCCGGTGGCGTTGGGCCCATATCAGGTAGTGAGGGCGGTGAACGAGGTGGCATTTGAGCTGAAGCTCCCAGAAGGGTCAAGAGCCCATCCGGTGTTGCATGTATCACAGCTCAAGCCATTCTTTGGCCAGCCACCTGAAAGGGTTTCTCCTTTATTTCCAGCTGGAGGAGGAGCTGAAGAGTATGAAGTTGAGGAGATTCTCAACACCAAAGTGGTGCAAGGACGTCGTTCATTCTTGGTACGTTGGGTGGGTCATCCTATTGAGGAGTCCACATGGCAGTCAGGTATGGATTGTGCCCGATGTCCTGAAAAAATCCAAGAGTTCTTCCTGTCTAGGGGGTGATGTGATGGTTGAGGTCTAACCTCAGCATCACATTGCCCTGATCTTTGGTAAGACAGGGCAGGCTGTGTCTGTATGTATGGAGGAGGAGGGGGCGTTGGTTCTGGCAAGGACGCCTAAGGGGCCAGAGCTTGGAGTAGGCCAAGGAGCAAGATGGGCGTCCAAGTCGGAACAAAACAGAAAACGAGTAAAATGGGTAGTTTTGAGATTTGATTTTATTCAAATCGAGAATGGAATGAAACGGGTGCTTGGGAGTTTCGCGGTTTGATTGGGATTCAAAATGGAACTGGCGCGGAACCATTGAGGATCAGAACTGGCACGAAACCATTGAGTAAAGATTCCGCGATCCTGCTGTAAAGTTTACACCAATCATCATTCAAGCTGGAACCATAAGCTTATATTATATTTTATTTTAGCTTTCAACATGTGTATATAGGGAAGGAACTGGGAGCTGGAGGCTCCTCAGTTCTGTTTTCTATCAACTTGGCTAAATATTAAATAAAAGAACCTAAAATTCATATATTTATAATCTGGGTTTATTTTAAAGATATTGCCTAACTGCAGCCATGTTTGGCTTAAATCAACAAGAGTTGGACTTTGAGAGTGAGCTTGGGAGGGCTATTGCCTCCCTCTATACCTTGTCTTGGAGTCAAGGCATGTTGCTGGGGTTAAATACTTGCAACTGTCTTCCAGGGGGTGCTTGTCCAATCTTGTAGCGCGCGCACCAGGAGAGTAGTATCAGGAGTCCTGTCAGCCCTATGGTCTTTAACGTGGATCCTGTTGCCCAACTCATTCGTGGCTCATTGGAAGGAGCCAGTGCGTTACAAGGTGCATCCAAAATCTCCTTGTGAAATTCCGTAAAAAGCTCATGACAATTTGGTACTATCTTTGGATGGTAACCAGCTGTTCTCATAAGGTTAGTATCCCTTCCATAATACCAGGTAATGTCATCCGCATTTAACACGTCATGTTCCCAAAGTTTTCCACCTTGAAATTAGGAGCTCCCTCCATCAAGATTGGCTCAACCTCCATTGGTTTCTTGCCTTTGAAGAGAAGAGTGAGGAGGAATGGAAGGAGGCATGGATTAACTAGTGTGGGAAGTTCCAAATTGAGGGCTCCATTGTTCAGAACCTTAATAATGGGAGAAGGGCCCTATTCTCTTGCATACTAATTTCTGACATGACACATTAAGGTGCAGGTTATTAGTGCCCATCAACGTCAGGTCACCCTCCTGATAGCTAGGAGCCTCTCTCCGCTTCTTGTCCACAAAACGCTTAGATCCTTTTGTTTATTTATTCAACTGGTTCTGTACCTAATGGTGAGCTTCCAGATGTGCTTGACAAAGCTATCCGCTGCTTGGATATTGATGCACTTTTAAAGCCCAATAGTAAAGGCAAGGTTATACCCCAGATTAGCATACATGGGAGACACCCCTGTTGAGAAATGGAGGGATGCCATATATAAGAATTGGGCCAGAGGAAGTTCAGATGTCCATTTATCCTAGGATGCGGTAGAATAGCATTAAAGATACTGCTCCAAGGTTTGATTAGAGCATTTCATTTGATTATTCTTTATTTCATAAAATTTAACTGAGGCAAGCCAACTGAGGGATGGACAATACTGAGATCAGAGGAGCTAAACTTATACTAAAACTAAAAAGATCTGAATGAGCAGAAATATATGAATGTATCACTCAAACCAAATAAAAACCTAAAATGATCCAACCAGGCGGGGGTGGTAAACCGCTATGCGTTCATAACGGAGGATGAGTGGGGACTGAGAGGCTCATCATCCTTCATTGTGCTTGACAGTGTATGGCACAGAGCTGAGAGCATGGCCGTAGATGCATCCTCAAAATGGGGGCTGAGGTAGCAGAGTGGGGCTTGCAGCTTAATTTTTGGTATGAGGAGGGTGGTGATATAATTGGAGAGGGCTTTCTCAGCCTCAAGGCAAACTTTAGGAAGGGTGGTGATGGTGGCGATGTTGTTGCTGGTATTGTGGATCTTGGGGCCAAATTTTGTGACTGTCACAACTTTTTATATTGCTTTGTTGGCAACTTGGTGGAATCAGTGGAATTCCTTTTTGTGTAATTGTTGCATTGTGGGAAGGACATGGACTAGTAGCACCTTGCCAAAATTGTGACTAATTTTGCTACAGCTTTTGGAGGGGACAACAACTAGGGGAGGCAACAGCCTCTTTGGTGAGTTGATGTTCACTTTGGAACTCATTGGCATTGGGGTGAGAGCATAATGCCAAGTTGGGAATTGAGCTACATGTTCTGCTTTTAGGTCCATTTCAAGGCCTGGGGCCTCGACTGAGTTGAGGATGGGATTACCCAAATCATTAAATTCCTCCAAGTAATCCCAGTGATTTTGGTTGAAGACAATAGCTTGATTGGCACATGGGTGGACTATGTTGGGTGGCTGGGTGGGTTTATTTAAATTTATTGGGGTCCATGCTGTCTCCTTATTGGTTGGAGTAAGAACGGGAGTTTGGCATGTAGGCTCCTTATTGGCTGAATCAGTGGCAGTTGCAGCTGCTGCCTTGGGGGAGGGGGAGGAAGGAATGTGCCTCATTTGAAGAAAGTTTTGGGATCAGCAATGGGAGCATCAAAGGAGAAGTCAGGCGTATGGACTGCGGCTCAGGCTATGGAGGGGCAGCGCCATTTCAAATGGTCTAGGTCAAAATAAATGGGGCAAATGGTGCGCCCTTTATCTGCTCTTGCCCAGAAAGGGTGGTTGGGGGCAGAGGGGACAACGGTGCGAGGGGGAATCAAAGTGGCGATTTTATTTGAGATTGGGCATATAGTTGAAAAGGTGTAAGTGCCCAAGAGTTGGTTGGCTCCATTAGGAACCACAAATTGTAGAATGGAATTGGTTCCATATGCTGAAATCCGGCTATTAGTTCATTATATAAGGGATTAGGGAAGAGGTGGGTGGGGAGGCCTGAAAATTGAACCACAAGAGTGGTGTCATCAGGAAACCAGGTGCAAGTGGTTGGTATGAAGGTTCCCTGGAACACCAGGATAATGTTGGCTGCAATTGCAGCATTGGCTTCACAGGTGCAGCCAAGGTCAAAGTACCCTTGTAGGGGCGGAAGTCAATAAAGCCTTCATGCTGCATAAGCACCTGGCTAATTTTATTATTTGTTTGTCATTGTATGGAAATAAATTGCCATATTCAACCCAAAGGCTTTTCACATCTTGATTAATGGGAGCATAATGGAGCTATGAGGCATTGCTTGGGAACGTTCAAGGTGGAGGGCGAGATCCTTGGGGGGAACATATCAACCTAAGGCGTTGGGGGCTGGTCAATCTAGTTCAAACGCATTTTCCTGTTGGGCGGAAGATGCTAGGGGGTCTTGCCGCTGCTCTTTTTTGGAGCAGCGGGTGGTAGAAACGAGGACATTGGGGTTTTATTGTGTGTTGGTTCTTTAAAGTTGTTAGGCTCTACTTGTTTTATTTAACTGAGGTAAGCTGACCAGGGGACGGACATTACCAAATATACGTAAAACTAAGGAAATAACCAACAAATATAAAATTGGGCACCCCAGGGTACTCAAGTTACCCCTATTGCCAGTGGGACTGCCAGGTATGGGGGGTTGGTGCACTACTCCGAGGGGGTTTCCCCTGCTATGGAGCAGGTGTGAAGGAAGGGGTCTGTGTGGAGGAACTAGAGTGGGAACCATGATTCTATGAGCGCTTTTTGCCTTGGTCTCATATATCCATAGAGCCAGGCTTGGAAGTGCTCCAGTAAGTGGACATGGAATCTGTTAATAACCCCATGAATGGGTGGGACCGTGCCCTTGAACGCATCTAATGCAATTGTGTGAATTGTCCACATTGCAATGGGTATTATTAAAGAGTGGAGGGTAGATGGGATTGGTGACTCAATCTGAAGCGTGAAGATGCTCTTTGATATCGAGAATTCCTGTTCATTTTGGATCTTAAGCAGGCGTGCGACTTCCTGCCATATAGCTTTGGTTGGGGGGCATGTTTCTAGGCGGTGATGTAGGGATCCCTCCCCTCCACATACTGCACATGTTTTGTGGAAGCAGTTGGAACGGTCCGCCATCCTATAGGTCCTTCTCAGACAGCGCCAGGCGTTTGCTCTTATCCTCGGCTGTAGGAGTGGTTGGTGAGTCATTTTCCACATTGCCTTCTGTGTGGTTAAATCATAGGGAATGTCCAGCATATCTAGGTATTCTATCCTAGCTATGCTTGGGGTTGTTGCGAGCATATCTCTCTGGGGGTGGTTTTCTGGGTTTCTTAATTTGAATTGGGGGCTGGGTCGTCCCCTTCCCTGTATAGTACCCATGTTCTCTATGGTCCATCCCATACGGCGGATAGTTCAGAGGATATGTTTGAAATGAGGGGAGGTTCCATGAGGACCCATTGCAGTAGGGTGCTTGGCAAGGTATGAAAGTAGTCTGGGTGGACTATGTGGGTTGGTTAATTTGAACGCCTGTGCAAAGTTAGTCCTTGCTGCTCTGGACCAATGTTGTTGCAGGAGGTCTGGAGCAAGAATTTCCTTTATCCAGGTACCTAGGATGTGATTGGCGTGGCTCTCAAAATCTATTAGTCCCATGCCTCCGCTTGAGCGTGGGCCAAATAGTGTTTCCATCCGTATAGGAGGGTGAGAGCTAGGCCACAGCCAGCCCTGGATAAGCGCGCATATCGAGGTTATAAAGGTAGGTGAGAAGGCGATCGCATGGGCCTGGTACCACAGTATTGGGAGGATGAGCGAGTTGGCAACTGTAACTCGTCCTGTTAGTCCTAGGGTTCTTCCCTTGAGGGAGGCGACGCTTTTGGCTACCCGTCGTAACAGGTTACTTTAAATTGTCTCATTAGCATATCCCCCTGATTCTAGCCAGATTCCAAGGTGTTGGACAGGAGTGGTGGTGGGAGGTGTTGCAAAGGGTAAAATGATTGGGTTTTTTCTTCGTGTGTTGGTATGAGGTTCTGATGTTGTGGCCCAATTGTTTGTGTATTTACAAAGAGGATGATTTCTATCTTCCTTTTGTTGAGCGATGCATTGCTCACATTGGAGTATTCCTCTAGAGTACGTTCCAGCTGTCAGGCATCTTCATTGTTTGCTATACCTGCTATGCAGTCATCCGCAAAGGCCAGTATCTTGACTGTTGGTTGTCCCTGTGCGGTTATCCCCATGAGACGTGAGTCAGTTACTCAGAGGAGTGGGTTAAAGCTAAAATTGTATAGCATTGGGCTGAGGGAATCCCCTTGTTTGAGCCCTCTGTGTGGTTTAATCTTTTTTGTTAGGAATCCAGGGCCGCATACAGCCATGGTTGCAGATTCTGTTAAGAGCATCGCCCATTTTATGAACCTTGGTGGGAGTTTGAAGGCATGTAGACATTCTTTTAGGTATGGCCAGCTAACTCAGTCATACGCCTTTTCCTGATCCAAGAACACCAGGGCACCAGTGTCTTTGGATTGGCAAATGTTTGCAACAGGGTGAATGTTGTTCCAGATTGAACGCCCTGGTATAAACCCAAACTGGTTGGGTGATAGGACGTCAGATGCAATTGCGCTTAATCTAGCTGCTAAAATTTTTGTTAGAATTTTTGTGTCAGTGTTGGAGAGTGCAATTGGGCGCCAGTTGGCCAGGTCCAACTTGTCATCCTTTTTATACAAGTTTATAACGTAGGATTCATGGCCTCCTGGTAATAGGCGTGTTTTCAATAAGCTCTGGTTCATAGACGCCAATAGGAGGGGGCAATTTGTTGAAAATATTTTTTGTAAAATTCGTAGGGTATCCCATCAGGCTTTGGGCATTTCCTACGTGGTGCACCACCGCGAATTGTCTCCCAAAGCTCCTCCCATGTAATAAGGGATAGTATATTTTAATTCAGTGGTGTACTTTGTATCTCGGCAGTTTGTATAAATTCTTTAATTTTTTTTTGAATCTGTTGGCATTTCACGATATAATTCAGTGTAATAGCAGTGTACTTCCGATTTGACATCCTCAGGGTCAGTTTCCACGGTGCCATTGGTCTTGTGGACCTGTGTGCATGCGGGCTGGTTTCTGTGGAAGTTTAATTGGTGGAAAAATATGTATAACAGGTTTTGCCTTCCTTTATGAACTTACCTTTGTTTAATACTTTGATTCTGTGTTGGTGTTCAAAGATGAGATTGTTAAGTTGGGCAGAAATTTCTGCCCATTTGCCCCAGTTGGGGCTATAGCCAGATCTTGGAGTATTTATTTCCAAGTGGTCTAGTTCCACCAAGGTACGCTTGATTGTGGCCGGGTCTGTGGTGTACTTATGTGATGCAATATATCAGGTTTTGTTGATTAAATCCTTTTTTTTTGAAATTTTCCATGTTCCAATGGGATCCAAAGTGAATGGGGCTGTGAATTCTGGGTTTGTAGCCTTATTTTCACCCAGTCAGATATCTCAGGCAATTTTATATTTTCTGGGTGAAGCTTTCTCCAAGGCAACACCTGTGTGTGGGATTGGGTTGGCACTAACTGCACCGTAACTAATTAGTGGTCTGAAAAATTGATTTTTTTTGTTATAAATTTGGAGATTCTTGAGCGGTGGGATATGGGATGAGGATGTGGTCAATGCGACTAATTGATATGAGCGCTCCCTCACATATGTTGGGCCGCGTCATGTGGGGAAGGAGTGGTGAACTGGGGGGAAGATCATCCTGTAAGCCAAGAGATGCCTTCATTGTGTGGAATATAATGTGTCCAGGTGGGTATCCCCTGGGATTAGGCCATCGATGTGTATTGGGGTTATCCCAGCAGTTGAAATCGCCTAACATAATGGTATCTGGTGGGAGGGTGAGAGTAGGAATGTTTTCAAAAAATTGTTTTCTCTCAGTTGCAGTGCATGGTGCATAGACATATGTTATAGAAATTATTTCCTCTTGGCATGTGATTGTTGCTACCAAGACTCAAACATGCAAGTGTGGTGACAAATTGTAATTTTAAATTTTTTGTTATTTTGGATGATCACCCCACAGTGAGACGTCCATACTGATTGTGATGGTGTGACCCTGGTTGACCAGGATTCTTCTTCCCCTTGTAGACAGTGGGTTTCTTGGATGTCCAAGATGTCTATAAGAGGTTTTTGCAGGAATTCCAGCTTTTTGACTTGGGACGTATGAGCCCTGGCTCCTGCGATGTTTAGCATCCCTGTTGACTCTGAGGTGCCCGTGGCGCCTCAGGAGGGTTGGAAGGGCCCTCTGGCCCTATCCCACCATGGCTCATTTTGGCCATGCTCCACGTCTGTACTCCAACTCTTTCACTGCCATTGTTGGTTCCCTTGATCTGACCCAATGATTCAATGGAATTGCAGTTTTTTGCATTTGTGTCAACTTTTCCTGCACAGGTCCCATGTTGATTTGATGCGGATTGTTGATTGGATTTTATATTTTTGAGGTTTGACTTTGGTGAATTGTGCACCGCATTTTCACCCAAATTGCGGTTGCATTGTTTCTCAATATGTGCATGACTGGTGTCGCTTTGTGACTCATTCAGGTTACTGTGAAAATTTTCGACCTGGGCATATTGTTCTGATTGGTTGGTTTGGTGAATATCCAAAATATCCTCCTAAATTTGTCTGGGGTTAATGGCGGACTCTGCGTGTGCTGCCGCTTTGGATGCTTCTCGCTTGCAGGCTTTTTGTGCCACTTTACGTTGTTTGCTTGTAACTGGGTCCACGATGGAGTATAGTCCATCTTCACCCCAGCGGAATGGGTGGTGACTGTCAGTCATTTTGGCGAAGTTTTCATTATCTTCATCCATTGCTTCCTCACAATAATCATTTTCCATTAAGCCCTCTTTCACAGGGCATGCGTGTTCCTTGTGGCCCAGTGAGCCACAGTGGTTGCAAATGGGTGGTGCGCGCTCTGGTGTAACTCAGAACGAGGCTGACTGGCCCCCATCTTTAAAGTGAAATTCTGCTGTGTGGGGAATTCTGGATAAGTCCTCTTCCACTTCTGGGAAGGGATCAATTACAGTGATAGCTTTGCCCGTGCACAGGTTGGGCATCAGGCAAAATTGCTGTAAATCAAGTTGCTAAATTTCTCTGTAGGCCACGAGACCTTTGCGGAGCTCCTCCTCAATTACCTTATGAGGAAGGTTGGTGGGGAGCTAGTCAAAAGAGATGAACAAAGTTTTCACTTTGTTCCATCTGGTGTGCGTGGTGCACACAATTTTTTTGCTCTTGGGGAGGGCAATTTCCACACAGACTTTTGCTGCAGCATCAGCTTCATTGGCTGTTTTAAAATCAATATTGATCCAGCTGTGGCCCATGTTGTTGGTGGCTACATACACCGCGTGAGGGAAAAGTGAGGGTGTGCCTCACATGTTTTCTCCCACAGGGTCGGTGACTCATCCCCAAGGAAGAGTCTGATCCCATGTTCCACCTTTGATAAGGTTTGGTTGAACTGAATGTACATATATTGCGCGTGCTTTACAGTGAATACCATAAACCCAGACGGTGTCTGAGTTTGCAATTTCTTTGCAGATTAGGTTCATGGCCCCCCTCCAGGGCGTTTCTTGCCCTTAGTTGCACCATTAAGCGCACTGCTCGCCGCGACGCTCGCCCATGTTGTATTATTTTTATTGATAAAGTCGCCCATCTTTCCTGTGTGTGATTATCCAAATTTGCTGTTCAAATTGAATTGTAGTAACTAAAGTGATTGTTACAAGAAAGAAAGGCCTAAACTTGTTAGGCTCTATTTGAATTTGTAAATTCGCTTAAAAGTGATATTGAGCAGAAAGAAAAGCTCTATTTGTTTGTTCATTTCATTGGTGGTAATGGGCTGATGATCTTCATGTCTTAATTTTATCATACCACACAAAGCCTACCTAGAATTGCTCAGTAAACTGAGGCCCCCTGTCACTAATAATTTCCTGTGGGAACCCCAGTTATGCAAATACATTCCCCACAAAAAATTGTACCATGTCCTCAGCTTTAGCTCCCAAAAAGGATATATATAGCATATTTTGTGAAACGGTTCACAAAAGCCATTATCACGTCATACCCACAGGACACTGGTAAACTTATTATGTAACTCACTGAAAGTAATGTCCAAGGTCCTGCCTCTTGATGGAGTGGGTGTAGGAGGTCATTCCGTCCTGTCCTATCTGATTTGGACGGAGTTCAGATTAAGCATAGTTTAATCCAGATGGAAGCCTCTATAATCAGATAATTACAATCATATTCTCTTTTTTTTAGTACTAGATGGTATCATATTCTCTTTTAATTAGGTAAATGCATATTTTTATACCAGGGTGCCCTATGGTAGGAGGATCATGATTTTCCCCTATAGCGCGGAAACATAGGGATGATGGAACACACAAAATGTCTCAAAATATATACTCCAACCTTTTGTTAATACTTACCATAAGGGGCTTTACCAGAATCAATATTTGTAAGTAGATTAAGAGCTTAATGATCTGATGACTGGGATGCCAAAACAGCATCAAGTAGAGAATTATATGACAGGAGATGATAGGATTGTGTCAAGGGATAATAACCTCAAACCACATCTCATAAGAGGTAACAGGGATAGGGGTTTTGGAACCACATGATTTGGATTTAAATTTAAGCTTTTGGGTGAGTAAATCAATTGTGGCAATGACTGGAGGTGAAGGAGCGATAAAATGCTCAGGGGGAATTACTGTGACCAAGCAGAGTCTGTATCCAAAGTGGTACCCATCAGGGAATTTATGCTCAGGATAATTGTAAAAGTATGGGCAGCCCCCTTGTAAACCCATATTTAAAGTTTAATATAGAGCGGTGGCGGTGAGTCCTAGTCTGTCTGTGAGCCAGTTTTTTAATTTGTGATAATAGGCAAGAAATTTATGATCTGTATGAACCACCACGGCATGTTTGCCACCCTAAAAAAGGTACTACCAGTGCATCAACAAACATGTTACCACAGCCAACTTTTAATCATAGATGACCCAAGTTTGCTCCATAAAGTTAAATTTATTAGAAATGTAAGCCATCAGATGTTCCCGCCCCACATGTTCTTGCATAAGACAGCCCCAACCGCGGTGCCATAGCATTGGATGCCACAATAAAAGGCTTATCTCATCCACATGACAAAGAAAAGAGGTGATGGCAAAACTTTTTTATTGAATAAAATGCCTGTTGACATTTGGGAGTCCAAATAAATGGGCGTTCTTATCTGTGAGTGGGTGAAGGGGCGAGGCCAGTCTAAAAGGATGGGTGAGAATTTCCTAAGAAAAGTGACAAATTCTAAGGAGCTGTACAGTTGCTTCTGCTCTACTCTAGTGATCCAGGAGAAGCTAGCATACAATTTGGAAGCAACAATGGCATGCCCATCTTTTAGGATCCATTTACCTAAGAACTGGCCTTCATCTTTGAAGAACTCGCATTTGAATGGCTTAGCAACTAAACCAGCTTTGTGGAGTGCAGCATCCACACCACTAAATCTTTGCTGTGTTACTCCACACTGACAGTGGATCAAGATGTCATTAATGTAGGCAATTACACAGTTGAACTTGAGATCCTTAAAGTGTCATCATTATGGCGCTGTAAAACTGTTGGAATTTCTTTAGCCCAAAAGGCATATCCCTGTACTGGTATACTTCATAATGGGTGCATATTGCTGTCATCCACTCTTGGCCAGACTTGACCCGCACTTGGTGGAAAGCGTTAAATAAGTCAAAATTAGAGAAAACTTTAGATTTTGAAAACTCCTGGGATATTGCAGCCTCCAGGGTAATAGATAAGGTTCGTGAACTGTCACATTATCAAGAGTCCATAATCCACACATGGTCTTAGAGTATAATCAGGCTTCTAAACAAAAAAATAGTGTAAAAAATACAGGAGATAATTTCTTGGTCATCTATTCCTTCTTAAGCATATCTTTAATCCAGGTCTTTAACACCTGGTATTCCTCATCCATGTAAGGATAAAGGGGGCAGAAGTTTTGTTTAAGTTAAATGTTAGCTGGAAACTCTGGTCAAATTCTGAGCGGCTAGGCAGCTTACTAGCACCATCAAAATCAAAGACTGACTTGAATGGCGTAAAGATAAGAGGAAAGCGGAAAACTATGGTAAAATGTCTGTAAAAGATTAACCTACAGTTGCCACCACGTTTTTCCTGTTGCCAGCGTGGGAAGGAGTGGGATTTTACTCAAATGAGAATTGAAGATGAACATCAATATGTTCCACTCTAAGCCTATAATAACTTATTGAAAGCACCACAATTCTACCCCCAAAATTACCAGGTACAACTACTCTGGAATTACCCTGAAGTTTGCAACAAAATAATACTCATGGGCAGTGAAAAGCAGTGGTTTGAAAGTGGGAAGTGTAAGCATGAGAGCCTGAGATGCACCATGATAGGTGAATCTGGGTAACCTCAATTTCAAAAGCTTGCACAAACCTAATATCAATGTAATTCCCTTCTGATCACTTGTTAACTAAGCAGTTTCTGTTACCCTACTTTTAAATTTTATTTGAGGTGGACCTGGGTACAATACTGCACCAATTGAGGGAAAATCAAATGAATGGAAAGGAGGATAAAATCCAGAAAACCTCCATGCGCAGCGTATGATAGGCCAAGAACTCCATGGACCGCCTTTACTATTTGCTATCTCAGTTCAGGGCATTGGTGCGCAATGCCAACACAGTCATAGTCGTCCCCTACCCAAAGTTCCTGTACTGGAATCAAACTTGGGGAGGCAGTGCTGTTACCCTTCTTTGTTCAACTGAAATATGAATATGGAGCAAGAAATAAGCATAATATAAGTTTGCAACTCTCTGGGGGAACAGAGTTTAGTACAGATTTCTTAACCTTGGATCTCTTACAAACCTTGGTGTATCTGTTGATGAACTGGGTGTCACAGCCTGTCAGTGAAAAAGCTTATGAAAAGAGGACTGGACACATAAGCTGGGTGGGTGTATAATTTTTAGGTTTACTGCACAGATTCAAAAAGTGCTTTAGATTAAGTTGATAGAAAATATATGTTACAGTGAAAACTATATGAAGACAATTATCAAGTTAAGTTTCTCACAACCAGCCTGATTAAATGTTCACTGTTAGACAAGTGCTGACGCTTTTAGTTCTGGTGATTTGAGGCACTCTGGACAAAAAACGATCCATTAAACTCTTCACAAGAGTACTGGAGAAACACTTGTAAAAGTGAAACTATTCCTTTAAATCTATTTAAGAGAGTTGGCACAAGGCAAATATAAATGAAAACTATCTCTTCCTCTCTAGATTCATGACACAAAAGATTGTATAACTATCTAAATGTTTTTACAAAATAATCTATTTTTAGTAAAAATAATAAGGGTTTAACTAAGGAATTTGGTGATCAACACTTCTTTTGTCGACCCAATGGGAATGGCATCTGAAGCTAATGGTTTTTAACCCTAATGAGTTGAACCAGCGATGAATAATGCTTCTTCTCACCCATCCATCTAGTCTTATCTAACGCTGACTATATACAATCTGTCCTAGGCTGGTTAACTAATAGCATGTATCCAACGCCTTTGTTCAACCTCAGTAGATTAACCTTATAAAACCAGTAACATGCTTAGGTAATGGGACCATTTACCCATAGATAGCAGGTTGCATTACATTAGGTTGACCTGCAAGTTACTGCCAATACAAGAATTGCTAATACTTCAGCAACCGCAAGAACACCTTTATCAATCAGAAATAAACCCTGATTGATTTGCCCAAGAAAAGAATTTATTGATATTCAAACTAACAATAAAATTTTCTACAAACATTGTTAATTATCATCCCAACAGAACATTAATTATTCATTAGAATTGAATCTTGTAAAGAGAGATAATACTCTACATGGAAATAACCCAAATAATAGTTATCAATTAATGATAACTCCAACATCCTTTATAGATTTTATTTTTATAAATTAACCCCCAGGCGGATATAACAAATATTTACTTATAATCCATTACAACTGAATAATGTAGGAATTTCAAAATTCCAACATATCCCCTAACATGACCAACTATCAACTGAAGATAGAATTTCAGAGGTAGATGCCGCTTCATTCTGTGGCATGAGTCATCCAGCATGATTAAAATTGTACTTGTCAGAGCTAAATTTCTTTCTCCTTTCTCAATGAATCTTCTAATGGCCAATATTGGTAGCACAGGTCATCAACCTCTTCTCCTTCCCATGTTTGGTGCCAACTCATTTATGAGCATAGTTCCACAGCTAAACGCTGCACCAGGACTTCTTTGATCAATCTCTCTTAATAATATTCTAACGCCTGTTTTACCCCATGTTAAGTTCTCACCGCTACAAACTGTATCAGGATCACTTGGTCAATATTGCTGATGAATTCCTAAATTCATGTTTTCTCCCAGGTCAGTTTTCTCTCAATTTAATCAGTGCAGATATTCAAGTTTTTTTTCATGACTCTCAACCAAGCAGATTCAGTTCCAACACAAGCTTGTCCTGTCAAACGTCTACGCTCAATTAATTTTCTTCTTGAGTTAATAGTTCATCCTCATTCTCATGTGACATTGTGAATGGAAACACCACTAAATAAAAATGATCATGTCAAAAATAGAAACCAGTCTTAAATTTGAATATTTTCAATTTTACTATTTTTCAAGGAAATTACCCTTTTAGTATTTTATTTATTTATTCTTTTAATTTTCTTCTTGTATATTTTTTCTGCTATATTGTATTTTATTTTTATTTCTTGGTTCCAATAATTTGAGTATTTAATATGGGCCTTCTCACCATACAACCATCAGCGATGTTTTTAGTTGCATAGGCATCAGTTGCCAACTTAGCAATAATATTAAATAACTTTACCATAGAGCGTCCAACTTGTTTCTTCTTCCAAGTTCATGGGTATAACAATAGGCTCCCTATCACCCACATGGTATTACTTGACACTGGTCAATTATGTCTACCTTGTTTTTGCACTAATTATATTCTTTAACCTCATATTGAGTTCTAGTGAGTGTAATTTTGATCATAATATTTTCCAGCCAGGTTGATATTGTTCTGTACTCATCCCCAAAGCTTGTTTTAATGCCAAATAATATTGGCAGTAATGAGGCTCTTTGTCCATATAAAAGTTTAAATGGTTTTTCCAGTCACTTTGTGATAACTGGTTTTATATGCAAATGTAACTAAACTCAGGTAGGACCCAAGTAGTGGATTCCCCATTACCAAATTTTTCAGCATTATGGCTAGAGTTCCATTGACTCTTTCCATCATCCTGTTTGTTTCTTGTTGGTAATGAACATAAACCACTCCTCTGATTTAAATTACATTGTTTATCCTTGGAATCTCATATGAGGAAAAATGGTTCCGTTGTCACTGAGTAACACTTGTGGGCATCTGTTGAAACCAGCGCTCAGGCGTCAGATTCCAGATTATTAGGTTCATACAATTAACAACACCAGATGCTTTATTAAGACAGTAATCTGATTAAAAACTATAACAAAAAAAACTTTATCATCAGGAATAGAGTTTTTATTAATTAAATCAAGAGCAAAATGTAGTATCTGGTACTGTCAGTGACTTAGGGGCTCTTTATTCTCAACATACTAGTAGAAACTATCTACTTGGGAAAAAAATTTCTTTCCAGATGGCAATATAAACCAGATATGCTCTCTCTACCAGGATTCTTATTGTGATTTTTGTAGTATAAAGCAGCCTTAAAATTGGTAAATAGCTGGCAGACTATTCCAATCATGCTGGGAAAGTGAATGTCTAGAACTTAGGGAATTTTCACATAAGATCAATTTTCCTAAATAATCAAATCATGCTGAAGATACTCAAATTACCAGTAGCTGGCCATAGTAATTAAAAATGGATCCTATTACTAATATTTTACATTGACGTAGGGGAAAAATATTGATGCTGAGCTGAAATATGGATTAATTAATGGATTGAAGCCATGGCACTAATGGTCTTTAATGTAAGAGAATAAGAATTGCATTGGCGGGAATTTAAAAACTCCTTCAATAGTAAATCAAAAAGGAACCAACATAATATAAAAATTTTAGGACCCATGACATACCAGCTATTAAGATGGGTTAATTCCTTATATAAAGATTAGTTGAATATAAAATCATATATATACATATACTGATAGTTAATCAACTAATTACAACATTCCCCCCACTTAAACAAACATCAGGTAACAAAGATGAGTTGGATCCAATAATTTATAAAGAGCATGCAGCCATAAGCTGGAGGGCTGATAATACGGTTATAAGAAATAGCATTCACTCAGTTGATAAAGTTACCATTAGGGGGATCCTTCATAGTGTAGGCATATGGTGGATGTCTTCTATATAATCTATAAGAAACTTTTTAAATATGCTCTGCTTGCTAGTCCTTCCAAAACCATGCTAATTTATAATACCAGACTAATATCCCTACACCAAAAGTAGATAAGATCCAGCGGTCCTTCTTATCATGTGCTCTAGTCTTTGTTTTTTGAGACAGTGCGTTGGAGTAGGCAGAGCTTTGTAGCTGAATCATAGTTCGTGTTAGCTTCTAAAATATTGATTGGATCTCAGAATCTCTTCTCTAACATAGGAATATAAAATCAGAGGCAAAGCGGGATGCTTCCCTTGTAATAACTCAAAGGGGATATGCCCTATGGCCAAGTGATAGGCAATATAATAAGTGAACATGGCGGAAGGCAAAAAGAGGTTCCAGCTGGACGTTTTGCTAGCAACCAACTACATAAAATACCCACCAGCGTACCATTCATGCATTTGACAGTGACATTAGTCTCAGGGTGATAGGTCATAAAAATTCCCCTCTTATCCTCATTTACTCATTGAGTTTAGTGACCACTTGAGATGTAAAATTTGTCATATTATCCATTAAAATAAACTGGGGTCAACCATTCCAATAAACTATGTTTTCCAAAATAAACTTTGTTGTGGTTGCCACGCCCAGGTTCTTAACTGCTTTAGCCTCCACCCATTTAAGAGGTGATCAATATCTACAATGACCTTCTTGAATTGGCCACTAGTATCGACCAAGGGCCCACAACATCTTTGAGATGGTATGCCAGGAAAATTGGTTTTGATTAATTGATATGAAGTGGCCGTCCAATAAGGCGCTTCTGCTTGACACTCTCTTTACAATAACTGAGCGTTTCATGATATCAAAAGGCATTGATTTCCAATAGTACTGTGTACTTGAATGTTCAAGCGTTTTTTTAATTTGGTCATGCCACATCACTTTGTGGGTCATGATGATCAAGTCAGTTTTCTCAGTGGGACAAGGATACAATGGATTGTTTATCTATAATTTTATAAATTTTTAATCTTTAATTAAAATTTCTGTCTCAGTTTTTCCAGCTTTTTTTGAACTTCTTCAGGTTCATTTTCAAATTGCTGAACTACCATTTTATTAAACAGTTTCATTAGCCTTAACATCCACTAAGGCTACAGTAGGCAACTGGTAGAGTCCGTCCACGTTTTGATGCTTTATGTTAGGATGGTGTTGAATATCAAAATCTTATGCCTATAATTTCATGGCCCAGCAAGCCAACTGTTCTTTGGGCTCTTTTAGATTCTGTAACCAATGCAAGGAAGCATGTCCTGTTACCAAAGAAAAATTCATGCTGTGGACACATACCCAAAATTTTCTTACAAGAGTAGATAACAGCCAGGCACTCCTTTCAGTTACATATAGTTCTGTTTATGAATGAATAACGTCTGGCTGTGATAAGCAAACTGGGTGATCAATTCCACCAGAATCAAGTTGAGATACCACCGCCCTATGGTGGAAAGGGATGCATTTATCACAATGATGAATGTCTTATCAAAATTGTTGTACTTGAGTATTGGTGCTCAGGAAAGGCACAGCCATAGTTTGTCAAAGGCCAGCTGACAAATCTTATGTCCACTCAAATTGCACTCCTTTTTTGAGAAGCTAAAATAAAGGGTTACCTATTTACTGAATTTTTCCATGAACTGGCAGTAGTAGACAACCATCCTGAGAAACATTTGGATGTCTTGCTTAGTGCTTGGCCATGTCATCCATTTGATAGCTTCTATCTTCACTGGTAGGGCCATAAGTTATTTTTGTCAATGAGAAACCTCAAATATGTTATTTTCTCAAAAGAAGTTACACTTATGCAGCTTAATTTTAATATTGGTTTAATTGAGCTGGTGGAACACCTCCTTCAAGTGCTGTAAGGGTTTTTTAAAAGCTTTAGAAAAAAAACGTTTATATCATCTAAATAAATGAAGATGTAGGAAATTTTTAAATTACTGAGGTTATTATTCATAGCCCACTGAAAGGTCACAGGGGCGCTGCATAGCCCCTGCGGCATTCTAGTAAGTTGGTAGAGGCCCTGGTCTGTAATCATAGCGCATTTTTTATACTCCTCTTTAGGCAGCTCAATCTGCCAGTAGCCAGATATTAAAACCATTTATGAGAAATATTGTTTACTGTTTAAGCGGTCCAGTGCATTGCCAATCCATGCAGATGATAGAAAATAATTTTTTGTAATGCTATTAATCTTGCGGTAGTCTATTACTAAGAAAATTGACCCATCCATTTTTAATAATCAACAGTGAAGAAGCACAAGGACTCTATAAAGCCACTAACGTCCCATGTCGCATCAGTTAATTAATTTTATAAATAACAACTTCATATGCCACTTAGGACATGTTAAAATCTTGGCACTTTTGGTGCTCACATGTGCTTTGGCACAGGATTTCATCAAGCTACAAATCTTGGGAGTTTTAAAACTCTCAACTGCTGTTTTTAATTTTGGGGTAAAATAGACCATTTTCAGATATAATTTTATTAATAAAAATGGGAATAATATTATCACTTTGGATTATTTAAAAATGATACTTTTATTAAAATAACGCCTCTCACTATTTACAATAATTGGGGACTTTATAGTAAAAAGTGAGAATATTAAGGATAGGTAGAGGGTAGCTCAATTTAGCTAGATAACAATTTGCCCTAACAGAACTTTTAAAAATCTTTTTACCTTGATAGAGCATAATTTTAAGTGTTGTTTTGACAGCCAAGATGATGTATCCATGTGATAACATCTTAATTTACTTTCTCCAATCAGCCATCTTAAAATAATTTTGTTTGGCTGCTTACAGGATATCTTAGTTGATTATTGGCTGATAATATATTTTCATCCCCAGGAACCCCATTCAGGTCTATAAAGGGGGTGTTGTCTCTTAGGCGGTAGCACTAGGTTTAAGTTAGTTCTTGGGTGAGCTTATAAGTCAGTTGGCCTATTCTGCCATGGTTTTAAAGTTACAATGTTAAATTGATTCATGCTATTTGGCAAGGTCCAGGAGTAAAATTAATACTCTAAGTTAAACTATAACGCTGAGAGTTAGGTGAGGAATTATTAGTAATATTTAGACTATTCGCCACTTGGACATTCTTCTTAACTAGTTGAGAATCCAATTGCCTAACCTTACCTCCTTCAAAAACGTTGGGGAAAATAGGGGCGCAAAAATAGTCCATATACTCAGTTTATAGTGATTCCAGTGGCAAGAGACTTATAAGAATATTCATTGCCCCTCTTGTAAGTGATAATGAAAGGTCCTTCCCAGATTGATCAAGTTTACCACTTCTAGGGGTGATGCGGTTGTTGTAAATAAAAATAAATCTGATATTTGGAAAGAGGGTGAGGTGTTCTATGCTCAATAGCTGCTTGTCCCTTTTTAGTAACGGTTTTAGCTATATTGGTCCTGGCATCAGATTGTAGCTTAATGATGTGTTGGGCTACCTCCTCATGGCTTTGTTAGGATTTTTATTACTAGCAGAAAAATACATCTTTATTTAAGAGGGCTGATAACCAAGGTTCTTGACCATATAGAATGTGAAAAGGATGCATTTTAAGAATCCAGTATTAACTAATACAATATGACATAAGAGCACTAGTCAAGAATTGATCCCATTGTGGAGGGTCTGAAGTAGCCAATTTTCATAATATAAATACCAATGTTCTATTTGCTCTTTCTAAATTACCAATTTATAAAAAAAAGTTATAGGGTGCCAAAATGAGTTGTGCTCCCTTAGAGGTAGCCAGGTTTTTGACCTCTCTGGAGATGAAATTTTCCCGTTGTCAAAGAGTAGAACCTGAGGGCTTCATGGTGAGTGAAAATATGCTGATGAAGAAAAGTTATGGTAGCTTTGGCAGTTTAGTCTGGGAGAGCCACAGCTTCAACCCACTTTGTAAAATGATCAATTCCTAATAGTATGTATTAATTCCCACTGGTAGTCTGGGGTAGAAGACCTACCACATCTAGTCTTATTGTGTGGATTAGTTGTTGACAGGTAGTAGGTTGATATTGATATATGGTATTGAAATTGGATTGCTTTTTACAGGTTAGAAAAGCATCCAGGGTTTTGGCCATGGTTCCATAATTCACTCATAATAATACCAATCTCTAATCCACCCATAATTTTTCTGCACTCCACCATGCCCAAGGATAGACTGGGCCTCCAGGATAGCAGGTACTCGTTCTGAAGGTCAAACATAAGGCAATTAATTTGCTCCTACTTTTTTATACAGCTTCCCGCTCTCTACTTTGGCGTTGTGGGAGTGTTGCACTAGCATTTTACTTAACAGGTTTATCCTCACCATTCCATGCATCAGGGGTCTCTAAGAGATCATGCAATCTCTCAGCCTCACTATTATCTAAGTGAAGAGAATAGTAAATAAAGTTAACCCATCATTCATACTCTGAGTTCCTGCTTGGTGTTCAATCTTCATATCATAATATTGGAGCTTCAAGGACCAATGAGCCAGTCGCTCAGTAGAATCCTTCATATTATGTATCTATTTCAAAGAAACGTGGTAATTAACCATGGTGAAGGTAATTCCAAAAAAAAGGATGATAATGTTTTAAACTGACTAAGACAGCAAGGCACTCCTTTTCTGTGACTCTGTAGTTGCATTCATCTTTTGACAACATCTTTCTGAAATACAAAACTGCATGATCAACACCGTTATCATCCAATTGATCCAGAATGGCTCCAATGGCGTAATCATAGGCATTGGTAAACAAAATGAAAGGTTTACAATTGTCAGGTGACATAGTATTTTCATTCTTGAAGCAATTACTTTAGCATCTCAAATGCAGCCTTTTGCTCAGCCCCTCAATAAAAAGGAGTGTTCTTAGACAATGGTCAAACAATAGGCTCACTGAGATGGGCGAACTTGGAAATGAATTGATGATAACACCTTATCATACCCAGAAAAACCTGGATATCTTTTAGATTTTGAGGCGGAAGCATTTTTGATATTGCTTCAACTTTATCTTGTAAGGGTTAAATTTCTTCCTGTGAGATATCATGTCCAAGAAATCTAATTTCTTTTGGAAAAAAATACATGATGATTTCAACTTAATGCTAGACTCACGTAGGCATTGAAAAATTTCTTTTATATGAGCAAGATGTTTGTTAAAAGATTTAGATAAACTGTGATGACATCAAGATAGACAATCACACAACTTAGCTTAAGATCCTGTAAGATATGATCCATCGCTCTTTGGAATGATACAGGCAAATTACACAACCACTGAGGTAGCTTGGTGGGCTGGAATAGGACTTCACTGCAAATGAGAGCACATTTTTCTGATCTTGTGGGGAAAGATCCATTTTCTAGTACCCGCTGGCCAAGTCCATAACCAAGAAGTATTTGGAGCCAGAGAGTTGTGCAAGAGCATCATTGATGAGGGATAGGATAGCTATCTTTTTTCATGAGGTTGTTCTATTTACAGTAGTCAATATCTAACTGATGACCTCCGTTTTTCTTTACATAAGCAAGAGAGGAGACGCCAAACGGCTTTAGAAAGTTACTAGTAATCCAGCGTCTAGTAACTGCTTGAGCTCTGTCCTCATTTGTTGTCTTTGACCTTTTATATATGGTAAGGTTTAGATCAGATAGGACTGGCATCACCAACATCAGTTGTGTGGCTTTTTCCCTTCATGTGCCCATAATCAGTATCAGATTTCGAGAATATATCAAGTAGGCATTTAATAAACAGTGAAGTATTTCAAGCTCATCAGCGTATGTTCATCTGAAATAAGAACGTTAGGCAAAGTACATAAAAGTTTGTCAGTAGGTAAGCCCATATCTAACATAGAACTGATGTAGTGAATCTTTTCAATGTCCTCAATTGGAATCAACAGGACTTTTTCTATCTCCTTATCTTTTTTTACAATGATGTCCTTATTATTGAGATTCACCAATAGATTATTGATAGGTCTCAGATAGGCAGAATCTAGTATACCAGATAACACTTGAGGTTCTAAAGAACTTACTCCATCAATTCTGGTCATGTGTTATAAGCAGGTTCAGGGGATTTTTAGAGTAAACTTGGTTCTAATCACTCATTTTTTACCAGACTTGATTAATAGCTCTTCAATAGCATAAAACAGATGCTTTCTAAAGCGTCCACCAAATTAGGAAACTCCTTTGTATATTTTCTGAAAGTTGTGTAATGTAAAGTTAATGTAGAAGAAGGGTACTCAATTAACTATTAGTCTTCTTTCTTGTTGAGATCTTTATTGTTTAAAAATCTGAGGAACCTCAAGTTGAGCAATGTGAGATAACCCTGTTTCATGTTGATGATTCCGTTATACTCAAGAATAAATTAAGTGCTAATAAACATATTATATTTATTATTATCTGAGGCCACAGCAGGTGCCAACAGGATAAGCTTCCCAATTCTGATGGGTAAGGAGGGTTTTTTACCTGATAATGTGATTACTTTTATGACTTGTAGTTCCATAATATTGAGAGTATTTTAAGTTATGCGCCAACTAAATCTTCTTGTTAAGTTTTGAGGAGTTAAAATAGATGGGGAACCGGTGTCAAAGATGACCATAATCTGTGCCTTTTGGATGATGACCTCTCCCTTAGTCAAATTCCACCAAAGTTAGGGGTGAGAGATAGAACCTTCTTAAAATGAAAAGTAAAGCAAGTATATGAGCTGTCTTGGGATACATATCTTTAATGGATTGTAAATCATGAACATTCTGAATAGGTTGGATCAACAAGGCAATGAATTTTTCAGCATCACTAGTGGTATTGATAACCTCATGGCACCCCAGATCTTGGCTAAGATAGGTTTATCAGGTATAAAGTTCTTATTTACTCCTTCAAGCTTCAACTGATATGTTATCTCTACTTCAACTGGGGTTTTTAGTATAAAATAATCAAATGTCCTTGTAATCCCCTTCACTTCTTCATTGGAGGGGTTATCCATACAAGTCAGATGAGCAATAGAAGAGAGATCAGATTTAGGCAAATCAGGTTTATCATCTTTCTTATGACACACATTGTCAACATGTTCTTCCTTGTAGCAGTAGATGCCCTTGGGGCGCTCAGTTGGCTTTGGCTTTGGATACTTGTTTGGATCCTCAATAGTTTGGATGAAGCCTCAACTTGAAGCTTCTGACTTATTTTTTTGGACATTCCTTAATTTATATTTACTATAATTAATTTAATGATCAATGCTTTGTTGGGTCAAAGACCCAAAAATATTACTAATTTCAAGTTATTTAGCATCAGTCAAATCCAATCAATATCACCAAATCTTATGAATGATGAATTCAAGTTAAATTGCTACTGAAGTGATCCACTAGTCAATACTTCATGCTGATACTCCCTATCTCAATCATTATAATTATTATAGGGAATGAATCCAGATTTCAACTTATTGCACCTTATCTCTAACTTTGCCTTATGTCGTGAGTACTTTTATTTGTTGCTTACTTCTCTTTATCCAGTTGAAAGATTTAGGATGATATTTTCTAGTATGCTTCCAGTTTCAATAGGGCTTGCACTGATCATTTCTTATATCCCTTATTTTATCCCTTATTTTACTAGCAATATTTATGGTGCAAATCATTTACTCAATAAAATAACTTTTGCACTTCTAATTTTTTGGATCTCAGTCTAAAATCATTTTCTCTTTTGGGATCTCTGAACCTTTGTGGTTATGTCCTTAATTATCAAAAATTTCTCAAACACCTCTGAACCAGTTTAGGTTAAGTCCCCTATTATTCACTCTTGGAACTTCTAGCTTCTATCTAGCCAGGGTCCAACTATTTATATAAGGACCTCTGAATCAACTCTGGTTAAGTACTCTTCTCTTTCTGGTCCACCTCAGCAAGCTTTGAAGGACAGACCTTCAAATTCTCATTTATTACCAACAATCCTTAATGGTCAATATTTGGGGGTTCAACACAACTCCTTGGGTATTCTCAAGTTTATGAAATTTGGCCACCTCTAGCTAAGCCTCCTTGATATTGAGAACATTCGAGAAAAAAATTTTCAATAAAGAAATGTGTATTGCCAAGGAAGGGTGTAAATTCAATACAGTCATAATGGCAGCAATGGCGTCATTAAGAGGCAAAATTTTTAAAATTAACAGTGGTTGGTCTTCACTGTAAAATTAATCAATGAAGATGACAACTATTTCTCTCTTTTGCATGCTAAGGCACATAAAGGCCTTTTTCCTACTTAAGCTATTATTTGAGCCAAATTCATCAATAAGCGCTTCCTTAACCTCCGCCCAGGTACTAAGGGTCTCCATATGATGAACCATTACCTCTTAGTACATGCAAACTAGGCAGGGGAGGATGTGCTTGATTTTCTGGTAATCAGTCATCTCTTCCATGGCAGATTCATAGACATATATAAATGAAACGATGCTACCCTCACCCAAGGTAAACTTGTCTTTAAATGTGGTTTTAAAGGGGATGATGTTACTCCCAGTGAGGGCATGGACAGAAGGATTGGCCCCTTAAGAATCTTGAGAGAGATGCCTTTCAAGCTTAGTAAGACGTGAAAAAGCTTTTATTAGTTGCTGTTCTAAAGCAGATATCCTTGGTTCATCTACAACGGTAAGGTAGGATGGCTACCCATCCAAACTTCCTCCATCTTAATTTTATTGATAATATTGTGGCGTAAAGGGTCACATTTAGTGAGCACCACTTTTTGGAATCATGGTAATGTGTTACTCACAGGTGCTTTGACACAGTATTTTGACAATATACAGATTTAAGAGTGCTAAAACTCTCAGAAGCTATATGAATTTTTGGGGCGAAAAAATAGACCACAATAGATTAAATTTAAATATTGAAAAATAGGTATAACAAGAGAACCTTTATTAAAATAATGCCTCTTAGAATTTAAGGTACTTGGAGGATAAAAACTTAGAAGCAAGGGAATTCAGAATAGATAGAGGGTAGCTATTCTAGCTAAATGATGATTTACCTATCAGAACTCCTAAAAATCTTTTCATGTCTATAGGGCTTCATTTTAGGTGTTGGTTCAACAACAGGGATGATGATCCATGTGTTGACAACTTAATATAATTCATCCAGTCAGCCATCTTAAAAAACATACTTTCATCTTGGCTGATTATTGGATTTCCTAGGTCTTGATTGGCGGGTAAAATATCTTCACCCTCCAGAAACCCCTTCAGGTCCCTAAAATGGATTTTTCTCTTAAGAGGTAGCATCAAATTTAAGTTAGTGCATGGGTGAGCTTCCCTATTAGTTTGCCTATTCCGCCAGAGGTTTAATGTAAAATCATTACTCCATTTAAACTATTCTGCTGATAATTAGATGGTGAATGGCTAATATTTTTGGATATATTTGACGCCAAAACATTATCAACTAGGTATACATCCAATTTTCTGACATTGCAAAATCTGTCAAACAATAATATCCAAGCCAAATTGCAACATTTTGATTTCTATCAACAAAGCCATTATATCTACTAAACAAATTGAAACATAAAAACATATACTACTTTATTATTGCTGTATAAGTCACATATTAAGCCACAAACCCATAGCATTACCAAAGTCTTATTGAAACAATCTTCAAACAGGACAATTTTGGACTGTATTAAGAAACTTTTAAAATTGGAACACCAGTTACTATCGGATATAATACCATACATTAAAAGCTATAATTTTGATTATTTATATGGACAGTATGGCTTAAAAGGATAAGAAATCCTATTTGCTCAAGACATTTTTGAAGTTAGGGAGAAATTAACAAATATGCTACCTAGATTGATGTAGTATTCTGGTATTGTAGTTGTTATGAAAAGTCTTGAAAGTTTAAATGTAATACAAGATCTTTCAATATATTGTACATGTTATTCAATGAAATACATTGGTTGCTTGATAACAACCCACTATATCATGATTTCACAATCAATCACAACATTCAACTTAGCAAGCAATAATTGATAAGAATTACAGAATGGATAGAAAAAGAAACCACCAAAGTCCATGATGAGTCACAGAAAACAAGTTTTTAAATTTCAATCAATGAAGTTTCAAGGATTTTGAGATCCTTGTGGCATCAAGGTAATATGTAAGTTTTCAAATCACTTTATACAGAAGTTCAGTGCTGTGCAATGGTGTTGGTAAACTATTTTAGAGCTTCTGTAATCTCACAAAGCATTTGGACTACCAACACATTAGATAGGAAGTTTATTTAAGTTGATAATATGTGTACAACAATTCACACTCTCATGGAACAACAAGAGAATGCATACCCCTAGAAGGTAGCTATTTATTGACTCATAACTTTTATGTTGTCAATCATAATATTATCATGTATAAAAAGGTTGCCATAGAATATGATGAAGAAACACTTCTACTTGGAAGCCTGCACAACTTTATAAATTAAGGTTTGCTGAACTTATAGTTTATAAAGCTTTGTCACAGCTATTTAAAACTTATAGTGCCAGCATTCTGATAGCCGCTGCATATTATGTTATTATAAATTATGATGACATGTTCTATTTCACAGAATCACATTATTGTGGACCAAAATGATCAATAGCTGGATTGAATAGTAGAGCATGTGTGATTTATTACAATACATTATAAAAACTAAAAGGCATATTCAAGAAAGAAAGAGCATCTAAAAATAATTAGTATATCATTGAATAAATTTTTGTTCATATCAAAAATGATATCATAGAAAACTTGCATACTCAAGAAGAAGTGTAAATCCAACAACAACAACAACAACAAATCCATTCAAATCAGATGCTACAAACACAATATAAAAATATAGCAATTCAAACATCACTAATGGCTTCAATCAACTAGGTACAACCAAATGTTGAAGTTAATCTTAAAGTTTATAAAATTTAAATTAAATTTGAAGGAAGGATTATGAAAACATTTTTAACATAGAGCATGAATTAAAGGCAGAAGAATTAGTGTGCTTTCTTTATTTTTTGCCTATGGTATAAATGGGTTAAACCAGAGAAATGGTAGCATAGCAAGGTAGTTCCTGCTCCACTCTGGTTCAGGTTTTGATTGACATGGGTTCAAGGCCAGCACAGGGTAATAAAACTCAGTGTGGTATATTTGTCCCAAGGTTAACACGCCTTGTTTACTTTATAATTGGATTAAACCAGTATTAACAAGTTAAAATTATACTAGTGGACTACTTTCAAGGAATACTTTAAGGCAGCAATGTATGGTTCCAATTAAATGATAAACTTTTTTATGCACTATTCATTTTTAAATATTAGCATCTCAGATCAATAATAGAAGCTTGTGGACAAAAAGTGAAGGACAAGAAGGCATGGTTGAATATTCAAATTTATATAAAAAAATAAAGGAGATCAACAGCTTACTGATGGGCAGCTTTAAAATAACTCATCATTTAAATTAGATGCATTGATTTACTGATATACTACATTATCTTGAGCTTCAATGATTTTCATTAATTATATATGAAAAGAGATCTATTGATATCTGATGTTAGTCTGAACAAAGATCCAAGTTCTCTGGATGTACATGCAACTCAATGACTTATTATTTAATATACCAGTAATGATGAACAGACCTTTCATGATAGGAGTTAAAGCAGTGATGAATTCCATTTGGAGTAATGACCAGGTATTTGGTGAAAAACGTATTGATTTCTGGTGGCGCATTGAGTTCCAGAATTGTGGAAGTCCACATCTTCACATAATAGTATGGATTAAAAAACTATCCATAGTTTGAGATAGTTGAAGAAATCTGCATACACAATGAAGTTTGTACATGTGAAATTCCATCAAATGACAATGAACTATATAACATTGTAAAAACATGTCAAGTACATCATCACACACCTATATGTCAAAAACAACATGGCTACAACTTGTCCATTTAGCTTTTAAAGACAAATGTGCACAGAAACTCACATCATCACTCACTTGTCAGATGAGTTCATCTGTAATGGTGGAAGAATATGCTTTCTAAAGTGTCAGCAGGGAGATTGTTGAGTTATCAACTACAATTGAACGCTTCTCAAGCTATGGCAAGCTAATATGGATACCTTACTATGTAGTTCTAACGAGTCAATAGCATATTAAATTGCTAAGTACATATCAAAAATTGGAACCTACAAAGCTAAATGCAATATAGCGCAAGCAATCCAGCAGATTTGACATGAGGAAACTAGCATATCCTTAAGGATATTTAAAAATCTGCATACATCAGATGAACAAATGCCGGGTTTCAGCATGTGAATTCACTTTTAGGTTGTGCCACCTCAACTTAGGTTAAAGCTCAAGACAGTGTATAACCCTGAACAAATATACAAGTTCTACAGTTTGATGAGTCTGTCTTAGCAACTGGATACTGTATTAATATCTTCAAGCGTTACAAAAAACGTCCACTTGAGCATCCAACATATGACTTTAATAACATGGCCTTGATGGAATTTGAAATGTCATTCCATCCACATTATTCTAAAAGACAGGAAAACAATGAAGATAGTATAGACCAGGACGCTTATGATTATGTACCACTCCAGACAAGTAAGCAATTGATAACTCTTATTGAAAATATAAAAATGTCTGTTAAAAATGATCCTGCAGTCATAAGAGATCCATAATTCATAGATACATCCAACCTAGAAAAATTCTAATAAAGTCTTCTCCTTCAATATATATCATAACATTCTGAACAAGAACTGCTTGAAGAATTTAATGATGCCAGAGAAGCATTTTAGCTTGAGAAAAACCTTTTAAAACAACTAGTGGGCGCGTGGAAACTTTTCATCAATGATATTGACAACTTGAGAATGCTTTTAAAAATTTACTTTCTGATATTCTTGAACATAACCAATCAAACTGGAATAAATAAATTGAAGAGGTTATGGAGCAACTGATGGATGATATGCACTTTCAACTGACATGTCAGGCTATCAATGTTAGTCAATGCTAATTCTTCAAGAACACCACTCAAAGTATTTGTAATCAACTGGAAGTAAGTTTACATAATGAATAACTCTTCATAATAGGTAAACCTGGAACTGTAAATTTTTTACTACTCAATCTGCTCAAGAATTAAATTAATTAATGCTTTAAAAAACACGCTGGGAAAGTTGGAGCCCTCAGTGGTGTTGCAGCACAATTAGTGGTTATTTAATATTAAGCTAATTATTAAATTTCATGTTCTAAGAATGGTAAAAATGTTTGTGATATGCCAAATATTAGTAGAAACTATCTCATATTGATGCAACAGGAGTGAAAAATATTGAGTTCTACTTCATAGATGAGATCTCAATGGTATCATAAAAAATGCTTTAAAGATCAACTCATGCCTGAAACAACTGAAAAACAACATGAAGCCATTTAGAGGTATCAGTATCTTAGTACTTGGTAATTAGATTAAGCTATCACCAGTAAGAGAAAACCAAGTATTCCATCAGCCAGAAAGTTTGCTTTCAGATATGCACTTTTGGCAACTGTTCACTAGTTGAACTAAAGAGAACATGAGAAAACATGGTGATACAACATTCATTGACATTATAAATGCGCTTAGAGTTGAAGAACTTTCAACAAACCACATAGCTTCATTAATGGACAAATTTAACACTAACATGAATGGTGAATATATACTAGAAAGTGCATTGTAAATTTACTTGACCAATCTACAATTTAATGATCACAAGAAAGTATTGGAGCACTTTGGAAGCAAAGGCACTTAAATCTTCAAGATTTGAGTACAAGATCAACTTGTGAATGTCACTCAACTAATGAGAGATGATGCCCACTTGGATATTATTATACCAAATAACATTAAAAACACTTGAGGTTTGTCAAAGGAATTATATATATTCATTAAATCAAACGTCATGCTGCAACTAAACATTGATGTATCCAGAGGTTTGTCAATGAAGCAATAGAATTTGTAACTGAAACCATTTGTCCATATATCTGTATGGAACAACTGTATGAGAATGACATACCATCAGCCTGAATAGAATTTGGCAGAGACATCTCCCATGTAATACAGCCAAAAGCCATTCAGTTTCCTGCCCTCTATAGCTATGTAACAACTGGATGACAAAGGTTGCCATTAATTTTATCACGGGCATTAACCATCCATAAAATGCAAGGCAGCACAGTAGACTATACAGTTTTTTAACTGGGTCCAAAGCTTACCGCTGAAGGTAAATCATATGTCAGCCTTAGCAGAGTTAGATCTCTTGATAAACTTAGGATCTAATGATTGGACAATTCAAATTAACTGGAAGAAAACTTTGCAATAGTGATGCATTACCAGAGATAGATTGAATAAGAAATCCTTAATAAAACCTTATAACAATATCTGACAAGAAATTGTGATTGTTACTTAAGTAAATGAAATAGTAATAACTTCAAATATAAATATAATCTATTTTTATGTAAAATATTTATTCAAAATATATATAAGTGACAAGAAAAAAGTTTTTTAATTTATAAACATATTTCAATAATCAAAAGCTTTACTATTTGATTATGCTTAAAGAAAAGTTTGAATGGAAATTAATTTGATCTTATTATATATATATATATATATATATATGAAGAATTTAAGTTATAATACTATTTTTGAAAATTTAAATTACCCTAATGATTAAACTTATGCAATTTATGATAAAAATTTAATTAAAGTATGAATAAAGAGTAGAGAATAATAAAATCACTTTCTTAAACTTATGCTTTTCCAAAGAGAGAATAAAAATAAAAAAAAAAAAAATAAAAATAAATTAAAATCAAATTAAAGAGTTATAATAAAAAGTAAAAAAATCTTACCAAACACTAACTATAAAAATTTAATTGCATATGACTGCAAGCAAGGCAAGACATGTATACTTTGTAATGATTATATGCATAATTATATGTAAGTGCAATTTATATCTATATATAACTGTAGATATATATTTATATTATAATAAATGATGGTGTATAGCTTTATAATGTGTTCAACATATTGCATTATAATTATGCATTATAAATATTTACATACTTCGCATAATCTATATATATATATATATAAATGAATGTATGTATGTATGTATGTATGTCCCGAATGCATCCCTATATCATTCATCCAATTGTGATGAAACTTTGGTGAGTTGTTGTGTGCATGCCTGAGAAGGTTTATGAATTTTAAAAAATATTATTTTAAAAGTAAAATAAAAAGTTTTATATTTAACAAGTGAAAATCCTATATATACTTCGATGTATTCGCTATATTGTTACAGCTGAGCAGTTTGATATTCAGCTGATTTGATATTTTAAATGGTTTTGTTAAGTGGTTAGTGATCATTCGGGTATTTGACAAGTTTATCTAAATCAAAACTTTGAATCAAAAGTTCAATTGATTTTAAAAATACCTCCTCTAGCATAATCGGCTCAGCTTTTGGCTTTAAACTTCAACTCTATAAAAGGTCAGTTGTTCGAATCCTGGCGTAATCACTTTTTATACACTTTTCTTAAACTCACTGTCAATTCTGTCTCTGTCTGTAATTAAATCTTACAAGCTCTATTTCAGACACTTATTGTCAATAAAAAATTCTTAAATTTGGCACACTTGTGTATCTTCAATGACAATACAATAATCCATCAAAAATTTTAATAATCTATATTAATAAAAGCAAATGCATGTGCGTGATGCCCAGCCAAAACTACAGCATGTAGAGCTTTGAAAATTTGGATATAGCTGGACGGGAGGGGGTCGTGTGCACCTCGAAGCCTGATTTTTAATTTTCATAGTAAAATAAAAAGTTTTATATGTAACAAGTTAAAATTTTGTATATGTTTTTAATGGAAATCGGTATATTGTTACAGCCGAGAAGTTTGATATTCGGTTGATTCGATAGTTTAGATGGTTTTGGCGAACGGTTGGTGATTTAGGGTTGATTAAGCTTAACGGTTTTAATAATGAAGTTAGTGATTGGTTGATTCGATAATTTAATTGGTTTTGGTAAGTGGTTGGTGATTTTGGTTGTTTCGATACATTTAGTTTTGGTTACGAAGCGATTGATGATTGGTTGATTTTTAATCTAATTGTTTTAGCTAAGTGGTTTAGTTAAAAGTATTTTATTCGAGGTGGGCCGACCTGGGGACGATACCGCACCGATTAAGGAAATCGAATGTATGGGAAAGGAGGATAAAATCCGGAAAACCTCCACGCGCGGCATATGATAGGCCAGGAACTCCATGGACCGCCTTTGCTATTCGCTATCTCGGTTCGGGGCATTGGTGCGCTAAGTGGTTTAGTTAATTCGATAGGTTTAATTGGGTATGGCTGAATGGTTGGTAATTTTATATTGATTCAATATAATTTGATTTTTTAACTTTATTGATAGCCATCTACAAATATAAAAAAGAATTAATTAGGATTATCAGGTAAACTTAAAGCCCAAAAACAAATCTGTGCTAAACTGGGTATCAACAAGAATTAGCCAAACTTTTCTTTACAAAACTATCATTCTGTTTATTTATTTATACCGGATGCATTATCTCGAGCAAATAACCAAAAATCATCGAACTTGGCACAAGTATTCTATAAAGTTTGGGAACGGAATGCTAATATGTAATTATTTAAAACTAGCGGAGTTAGCAAAAACCAATTAACGGGAACTTACAACAAAAAGCCAAAAACTAGCTTATCAAATCAACCCCTTATCAAAATTGTATCCTGTCGATTGAAAAAATCAACCCATTCGAGGAAAATAAATATATCAAATCAATCAAATTCTAAATTAAGTTTTTATGAATATGAAAATAAACCTATTAAAAACCCAGCTCCAATAAAGCCTGCCAAATTAACTAAACCATCAATCACTTACCTGAAACTATTTATCGAATCAACCAAAAAATAAACCACTACTATACAACAGCCAAACTACCAACCCCTTTCAAAAAAACCAAATGAAAAAATCGAATTAAAATGAATATATATCAGCCAAATTGCTATATAAATATATTAGAAATATATATTCTAGATCTTAAATAGAACTGATATTTAAATCTATATGATTATTTTGAATGATTACATATTGGCATTCCGTTCCCAAACTTTATAGAATGCTTGTGCCAAGTTTGGTGATTTTTGGTTATTTGCTCGAGATAATGCATCCGGTATAAATAAATAAACAGAATGATAGTTTTTGTAAAGAAAAGTTTGGCTAATTCTTGTTGATACCCAGTTTAGCACAGATTTGTTTTTGGGCTTTAAGTTTACCTGATGATTCTATGAATTCTTTTTTATATTTGTAGATGGTTATCGATAATATTAAAAAAATTAAATTATATTGGATTAATATAAAATTTATCAACCATTCGGCCATACCCAATTAAACCTATCGAATTAACTAAACCACTTAGCTAAAACCATTAGATTGAAAATCAACCAATCATCAACCGCTTCGTAACCAAAACTAAATATATCGAAACAACCAAAATCACCAACCACTTACCAAACCCAATTAGCTTTAACTTATCAAATCAACCAATCACTAACTGCTTTATTAGAACCGTTAAGCTTATTAATCAACCCAAAATCACCAACTGCTCGTCAAAACCATTTAAACTATCGAATCAACCGAATATCAAACTTCTCGGCCGTAACAATATACCGATTTCCATTAAAACATATAAAATTTTCACTTGTTACATATAAAACTTTTTATTTTACTATTAAAATAATATTTTTTAAAATTCATAAACCTTCTCAGGCATGCACACAACAACTCACTAAAGTTTCATCACAATTGGATGAATGATAGGAATGCATTCGGGACATACAGACAGACATTCATTTTTATATATGTAGATAGATGTAAATCCAATTCTGGGTATTGTTATCGATTTAAAATTTACACAGGACAAGACAAAATTCAAGGAAGTGATGAACCTGTATCGGAAAGTGTTATGCAACTAGCTGAACCCATTTTAGGGAAAGGATATACCTTGTTCTTAGATAATCGGTATTCGTCTAATTTATTCAAAATTTTGCATGAAAAAATACAAATGTTATTGGAACGGTGAGAAAAAATCGGAAAAATATGCCAAAGAAGCTGGCATCGTATAAGCTAAAAAAAGGAGAAGTAAGAACACTATCTTGTAGAGGTATTCTGTCCTTACGCTGGCATGACAAGAAGGATGTGTATACAATAAGCACTAAACACTCAAAAGCAGAAATGGTTGATACGGGGAAAATAAGAAGAAAGAAGGAAGGCAAAGAAAAAACTGTGTTGAAACCGACCTGTGTTGTGGAGTACAAGCGTGGAATGGGAGGTGTCGACAGGCAAGACCAATGTCTTGCATGTTTCCCTCTGATGCAAAAGTGTCTAAAAGGATATAAAAAATTTCTTTTATATGTTTGATATAGCTATTTATAATGCTTATGTCTTATATTCCAAGTTGCCTACTTCACAAAAGCAATCAATTGTGAATTTTCGATTGAATATTGCAGAAGATATGCTCTGTAATTTGTCCCTTCCGAACTATCCGACGCGGTAGACCGTCGCAAAGTGAATGCCCAACTCGGTTACAAGCAAAAAATTGGGCACATTTTCCTGAACATATACCTGCGACAAATAAAAAAGCAACATCCTGCAAAGAGATGTCATGTATGCATCAAACATAATATAAGAAGTGAAACAACTTGGCAGTGTAAAACATATCTAATTCCACTACATATTCCAAAATGTTTTGAGATATATCATACTCTACAGAACTACTAAATTATTATTTTATAGTATTACTTAATTATTGTACATTAATATTATATATCAACTTTATTGAATGTTATATAGTAATGTAAATTTGAAAATGAAACGTTCTGTTTTTAAGCTTGCATATGAGTGTCCACAGTTGAGCCAAATTAAATGGTATTCTACGGACGCGTCGACGTGCATTTTATTTGTATGTTAAGGGATTAAATCGTGGCGCTAGGACTAAGTCAGCCAAATTATAGATAATCCAAATTTGAGAAATCAGGTTTGCCTATACTCTTGAATCATCAGCGGCAGAATTAAGTAAGCGACTTCAATTAGATTCGGCATGTTCTGATTAGCTCTGTTTGATGATTCACTAATTAAGTCATCGAGGTTAGAACGTCAATCTTCAATTAGAAGATTCTTCACAATCTGATTGTTCCAACAATAATTGTTTTTTTAGTACTAGATGGTCCCAACCCGAGGGGGGATTCATCGATGTAACAATAATTGTTTTCAAGAATTAAATGACAAAATACAATGATGATATCACAGTATGATGGTAAATGAAAGATTAAATAATTCAGAGAGCATATTTTTTGGAAAAAAATTGGGAAAAAAATTTTGAAGGCAGTTCTTTTTTCCCAAAAAAATAGTGCGTTTTTCAAAGTTGGTACTTTTTTCCCAATTTCTTTTTTGAAAAATCACTCTCTATATAATTATTTTGAAAACTCACCATCTAAATAAAACACATTCACTGATGTACTGACTGACATCTGAAACCTTCGAGTCTGATAGGTTTTATTTTACTATGAAAATTATAAATCTGGCTTCGAGGTGCACATGGACCCCCTCCCGTCCACCTATAGCCAAATTTTCAGAGCTCTACATGCTCTAGTTTTGGCTGGGCATCGCGCACACACACACGCATACACACTTGCTTTTATATCTACTTAATAAAAAAAAATTCACTGACATACTCACTGATTGACTGACTGACTGATATCTGAAACCTTTGAGTCTGATAGAGTCGATCTATTTGGGTGAGTGGGTGAGAATTGGCAAATCTTATCAAATCTGAAATTATCGAGCCTGATGGGTTCAATATATTTGGGCGAGTGGGTGAGAATTGACAAATATTGTTGAATAATTCACCAAATTGCTCACCTGAAGCTAATTGATTCTAATAAGTTTAATCTATTTGGGTGAATGGGTGAGAATTGGCAAATAAGATCATATCTGAAATTATCAGGCCTGATGGGTTCAATCTATTTGGATGAGTGGGTGAGAATTGGCAAATATTATCTAATAATTCACCAAATTGCTCACCTGAAACTCAACAAAAATCAGTATTAGAGTTTAAATTTAAATTTATTTGAGGCATGCCAACCAGGGGATGGACATTGCCAATAAAACTCGATAAACCCACAACACCAGGTGACAAACAAAAGAGACAAAACAAAAAAACCTCTCACCAAGATCAGTGTATCCCCTTTAGGTTGGGACCACCTAGTGCTAAAAAAACCTCTCACCAGGCAGGTAGCGGAGACTGCTAGCCCACCATGGCAGAGGGGGAGAGAGGGTCAGGTGGTTCTTTTACAGGCTCAGCAAGTTGGGAAGAATCACAGTTGTTGTAGAAGCAGATAAGCACAGAGAGCCATGGCATTGGGGCATCGCATGGTGGGGATGGAGACAGGTAAAATATCAGTTACTTAACTCAAGATCAGCTTGAAAGACACCCTCCATTAACTCTGCCACATGATGCTCCACTTAGATGTGGGCATCTGGGAGTTGGGCCAAGCTGGCAAGCATTTGGCGGGTAGTTTTAGAGGCTGGGTTGAATTCAGCTAGTCTCACCACATGCATGACAGCAGTTTTGGTAACATCCAGCAATTTGAAGATTTCCTCCTGTGCCACTTTAGGAGAAATCAGGGGGAAGTCAATTGTGCTCAGCCCTTTACTGAACTGAGCTGTTGATTGGGCCACTGCTTTGCAGAGCTGGCTGCAAAGGGGTGAGGCTGCTGCTGCAATGGCAAGCTGGTGGTCACTTTGGTAGGGGGCAGTATTGGGTTTAGGAGCATATCATTTGGGGGAGAGGGATTTGTCAAAATCTGAATTGTAAAATTCATCCCAATCATAATTGATTGGGCTTTCTTCACCAGTTTCAGCATCCTTATTTATGAGAATTCACCTGTCTCATCAACCTCATCCAATAGCTCCCAAGGATTCTGGTTTATGTGGATAGTAGATGGAGAATTTGGGAGGGTAGGATTCAATAGGGGTGCTTGGGTGCAAATGGTGGTCCAAGCCTGACTCTGATTGGGCAGTTGGTGCCCAGGGTAGGGATTGTGGCTGGAGGATTTGGAGGGGGCTGACTTCCCACATTGGGTCAACATGTGAGAATGTTGGGCAGGAGGGGGCAACAAAATGCCCCATTCAGATGATGCCAAAATGGGTTCAGAAATTAAACGAGGGAATTGGCATGGGGGCGGGACCATTTAGTGTGGTCAAGAGCAAAACAAATGGGGCAAATCAGTCAACCATGTTCAACATAAGCCCAAAAGAAATACTCAGGTGCTGCAGCGATGCGAGCATGTGGGTGGATTTGTTGTGTGATGGTAGGGTGGTGGAGGATAATAGTGGCAGTGGTGCGAGGGCCTACAAGGCACTCCATGCTAGAAGGAACAGCAAAGACCAGGTTGGGCTGAGTGCCATAAGACAAAAGCCCAGTCATCAACTCATCATAAAGAATTTGGGGCAGAAGATGCAAAGGGAGGTTGGAAAATGATACCACTAGAGTGGTGTCATCAGGGAGACGAGTTCAGGTGGTGGGGATGAGGGTATTTTTATAAATGAGTGGAGTCAATGCCACTGCTGCAGCATCTGCTTCCATTGGGAAGCCTATGTTGAAATAGCCCTTATAAGGGTGAAAATCAATGAAGCCAGCCAGCGCAAAGGCAGTGGTGGTAAGTTCAATAATTGCCTTGTCAGCATATGGGAATAAATACCCATAGTCAACATGGAGGCAATAATGGATGGTGGATTTGGGTAGGGTGAGAGGATGGGGGCAAGTTGGGTGAATGCGCGCAAGGTGAAGCACTAAGTACTGTGGGGGGACAAATCAGCCAGTAGAGTTTGGCAGACTATTTGAGCCCATCTGACTTCATTTCCCTGCTAGGTGAAAAATGCTGGGAGGTGGATCACCGCTGCCCCACACTGGAGCAGCAGGCAGTGGATCCGCTGACATTATATGGGAAAAGGACATAGCTAGATGGCGGTGAATAAGATTAAACTTTTATATAAATTCACTTGAAAGTGAGTTCAAGTGAAAAGAAAAGCTTTTTCAGTATTAAAGTTTAAGTAGATTAAGTAGTTAGGATAATTAGCTCACCAGTCATGAGAGCAACAGCGAAGCTGTTAGTCCAAGTGGCTTGAGAGTAGTGCTGGCACAGCCTATAGGCTACAATGTGAGCTTATCATTTGATAAACTAAATACTGTAGCAAAGCATGGGTATCTGGATGTTAGGTTTATATATTTTAAAAACCTGCCTAATTTGGTTCAGCTAATTAATAAAATACTTTTGGCAAGTTAAGTAGAAGTTGATTTAGTAGTTTGGAAGATATGTCACATACACGATGATTTTAAATATATAGAGATGTTTTGGGTAGCAGTTTGTATTATTTTGATTGATTCAATAGGTTTTTTTTGTTTGGCTGAGTGGTTGAAGGCTTTTGTTCAAATTGATAAGACACAGTTTAGTTTTGAGGGTGATTAGTTATTGGTTGTTTTGATAAGTTCAGTTAGGTTTACCTGAGTGGTTGGTGGATTTTGGTTGATTTGATTGAGCAATTAGATTTGGCTGAGTAATTTTGTTTATCTATAATATAAAATCTAAATTAATAAATTGAAAATCTTTAATTTTATAGACACCATAGTGAAGCATGAGTAAATCAGCTAGTATATAGATAAATTATCTTTATAAACAAATATACAAAAAATTGGCAAACTTGCCACAAATATACTTATAAACATTGGAACCACTTTAGGCTGTTTTTCATTTTCTTAATTTTAAAAAGATATCTAAAAGTCATATACTAAATGTATCAATGATTCATAAAATATAATTGTAATCTTTATATTATTTCAGCTGAGCAGTTTGTTGTTATTTGGTCAATTTGATAGGCTCAAAAACTTTTGAGTAAGCAGATGGTATTTTTTTAATTTATTAGCTTTATTGGTTTTAGAAAGTGGTTGGTGTTTACTTAGTTAATTTAATGGGCAAACTGGTTTCTGTATAAAGTTAGTGATTGGTTGATGTGATGGGTTAAATTAGTTTTGGTTGACTAGTAAGTGTTTTTTAGTTGATTTGACAGATTCAATTTGTTTACTATGCAGTTTGGTGCTTACTTAGTTAAGTTGATAGGCTTAATTGCTGTAAACCTTTTGATGTCCATCCAACAAAATATAAGACTCACAATTAACCATCATCAAATCTATAAACCTTAATATAAATAATCATACAAAGTTACTTCAAAGCTATTTCTTCATCCCTGTTAAAATTAAGTTTATCTGGCATTGAAATAGTCTCACAATTGAAACCTACCATTTCCAATACATTTTAATATATATAATAAATTACTGGTCAGATACTGGACCATCCTTACAAATTAGGATAGTACCTAAGTGGAGCATCCTCTTTGTTAAAAAAGGTTATCTAAATTGTGCTAGTAGTTTCAGAGTAATGCATGTACAAACAGAAAAAAATTATAAAAAAGAACCTCCTTCAAAAAAGGCACTAAAAAGTATAAAATAATAGAGAAATTATAAATACTTGATAAAATCATTTTTAAATTTGGCACCATATTTTAAACTGACTTATAATAGTCATTTATAATTTATACACTCAGCATTGTATATTCTAAGTTGCTTATAGTTTAAACTTGAACCTAATCCAATATAAGCTCTAATTTGTACTTGTGAGCAAAGTATAAACATCAGGTTAAAATATGGTGCTTACTTCAAAAAGAGTTATAGAGTATTCATAATCTCTCAATTATTTTATACTTTTTAATAACTTTTTGAAGAGGTTCTTTTTTTCCTAAAATTTTTTTAAGCTAGTTCTTTTTTTACCAAAAAATTAGTGCACTTTTTAAAGGTGGGGGTTTCCAATTTTTATTTAGAAATTACTATCTCTATATTTTTTGAAATCTCACTATTTATATATAAAGATAAAAAAGCATTGTATATATATATTATATAGTATCTTATAATCAGATATACTAATAAACTTGGAACAAATATTTATAAATATTGGAACCATCTTAGGCTGTTTTTATTTATAAGAAGATGAATAAAAGTTATATATAGAATTTATCAATGATATATAAAGTATAATTGTAATCTTTATATCATTTTGGGTGAGTGGTTTGTTGTTATTTGGTTAATTTGATAGGCTCAATAGCATTGAGTAAGCAGATGGTGATTTAATCATTTCATTAATCCCATTGGTTTTGATAAGCTATTGGTGGTTATCTCATTAATTCAATAGGCTCACTGGTTTCTGTATACAGTTTGTGATTGGTTGATGTGAGGGTTCAATTAGTTTTGGTTAAGTGGTTGGTGGGTATTTAGTTGATTTGAAAGATTCAATGGATCTAGTATTAAAAAAAGATTCAATGGTTTTAATATATAGTTTTGTGTTTACTTAAGTTGATAGGTTTAATTACTGTAAATGTATTGATGTCCAGATACCAAAAATGATGTCAGATTTAAAAAAGTTGACTCAAAGATATTAATCTGCCAATGCTGGAATTAAGTCTATCTGGTGATGCACTGGTCTCACATTTGAATTCATCACTTTTGGTCCATTTTAATATACATACTAAATTAATGGTCAGATACTGGACTAATCCTTACAAAAGTAAAATAAACTTAAGTTGGAGCATCCTATTTTTTGAAAAGATCATCCAAATTGATCTAGTAGTTTCAGAGTTATGTGCAAACATGTATATATATATATATATATATAGATTGAATTGAGAACCACTTCCCTTTATTAAAGTTGGTTAAAAAACATATGTACAGGTCAAATTAAAAACCTTCTCTTTATTCAAGGTCAGTTAATAACCATGATTTTACCAACCCTAATACCATAATCAATCATTGTGTAGTGTCATATAATAATAATGTTTCAATATTACACATTAAAAAGTTTCAGTGTATCTCCAGCTACAATAGATAAATCATGTTAAAATAAAAACTGAGTTAAGTATTACTCACTATAATGGGAAGTGTGGCAAAACCATCATTCAATATTAATGTACCTCATCTGCAGATTTTTTTTTTCTAATCACCCTATGATTTTAAATGCTGGAATATATTACATTATCAAAATTATTTCCACACAGTTTATACTAAAAAATGCCAAACAAAAGTTAAATTTTTAATTTTGTATGAGGTAGGACTTTGATTCAAGTATGTTTACAATTTTAATTGCTAAGTTGACATCATGATTTAGCTATTCATAGTATCTCAATAAACTATTATTTTAATACAACACCATTCTTTATTATTTTTTTAATAAAAATATACTTTAGCTTTATACAATGAGATAATTGATCTATTTTCA
>JAKSZP010019016.1:0-48946 GCA_022478985.1 Massospora cicadina
ATCTTGGTAGCATGGGCTTTGAAGTCAAGCAGGCCCATGCCACCTTGATGATGAGGGCCAAACATGATCTCTAGCCGTACTGGTGAAGGGCAGCCTGACCAAAGCCATCCTTGCAGCAAAGCATACAGTGAACTGAAGAAGCTTGGGGAGAAAGGGATGGCGTGGGCTCTGAACTAAGACTTTGGATAGGAGCATAGAGTTGGCAAGAACAACCCTGCCAGTGAGGGTAGTAGGGTGGGCTCTGGGAGAGGCGATTCGCTTTGTCACGCTGTCCAGTATAAGCACTCCATTACTGCTGAAGCATATCCGCCTGCCTCCATCCACATGCCCAGATGGCGCACCAGTCCTATGGTAGGACGTGGCACGAAGGGGAGCACCAGTGGAGCGGTGTGTGTTGAGTTAGTAAGGCGTGGACGTGAGCGAGCAGATGGGCTGGGTTGGGAACTAATTGCTGGGGCCCAGCAGTTCTGAAACCGACCAAGGAGGATTATTTTGGTTTTGGAGGCGTTCAGTGCCACGTTGCTTACCCGGGAAAATTCCTGGATGAGGGTTTCAAGCGCGCGTGCATCTTTATTATTAGAACCCCCACCATGCAATCATCTGCAAATGCCATCATCTTGACTGGGGTTTGGCCTGGCACATGGACCCCAGTGAGTTGGGCATTCACATTTCGCAGTAGTGGATCAAGGCTGAAGTTGTATAAGAGTGGGCTGAGGGGGTCCCCTTGTCACAAGCCCCTTTGAGGGCGTACTACTTCCGTTAGGAAGCCTGGGCCACGCACTGCCATTGTCACAGATTCCGTGAGCAGCATTACCCAGTTTATGAAGCGGGGGGGTAGGCGGAATTGATGGAGGCAGGCCCTTAGGTATTCCCAGTTTACTCTATTGTAGGCCTTTTGTTGGTCCAAGAATACCAGTGCCCCAGAGGCTGTGGACTGACATGCATTAGCCACGGAGTGCACGTTATCCCAAATCGACCTTCTGGGGATGAAACTGAATTGTTCTGGGGAGATGGTGGCAGATGCTACAGTCCCTAAACGGTTAGCCATGATTTTTGTTTATTTTGGTGTCTGTGTTTGTTAGAGAAATGGGGCGCCAGTTGGCTAAGTAAAGCTTATTCCCTTTCTTGAAGAGTGTGACAGTAAAGGCCTCATGTCCTCCTGGTAGGAGGCGCGTTTCCAACAGGCTTTGGTTAAGTGAGGCTAGCAGCAATGGGGATATATATATAAAATATTTTTTGTAGAACTCATATGGAATGTCATCTGGGCCTGGGCATTTTCAGTTTGGTGCACCGCGAATGGCTGTCCATAATTCATTCAGAGTAATTAAATTCATTATTTCCGGGTATTAGAAAGTGGTGAGGATATGAGCTTGGTCGAGAAATTCTGCCATTTTGGCTGGCTGAATTGGTTCAGCTTGGTATAACTTGGAGTAATAATTTTATATTTCGATTGCCACTTCAGCCAGTGTGTCCACAATGGAATTATCTGATCTTCGCACCTGTGTGCAGGCCACACTCTCGCGTGGTGCAAATTTTTTTTAAAGAAGTATGCGGTGCACTTATCACCTTTAGTGATGCGTGTGGCCCTGTATTGGACACAAACCCGATGTTTGTGTTGCTTTGGAGTGCGTTGAGGTGGGCAGCTGCCTCCGCCCACTTCTGGCCCCATGCAGGGCTGTATCTTGTGGCTGGAATGTTGGACTCCAAGTGGCCAATTCTGCCAGAGCGCGCGAGATAACCGCCGATGTGGCTTGTGAGCATCTGAAGGAGAGATGGCAATAGTGGCAGATGGTGTCCTCTTTGAAAGTTGCCCATGTGGAAATGGGGTCTGCACAAAACGGTGCAACAAATGATTTTGCCAAAGTTGCCTCTTCCACCCATGTAGAAAATCTTGGCGACGCGAGCTCAGGGGGTCAGATTTTGCACCAATGTGGGGCCTTTGCAACTGTGATGGGTAAGTGGTAGGTTATTGAGACCAGTCAGTGGTCAGAGAATTCTATTTTTGTTGTTTTGAAGTGAGAGATGTGGGGTTGGAATTTCGCTGGCGTTAGAATAAGGTTGATGCGGGTCATGGACCTTAATTGGCCATTGTGGACGTGGGGACGCGTCATGTTTTTGAGCAGTTGGGCATGTCGTGGCAGAGCATCCATTAATCCAAGGGTGGCTTTTAGAATGCATAATTCTACGTGACCCTGTGGGGCGTGGGGTGAAGGAGGCCACTGGTCCGTTGGTGAGGTTAGCCAACAGTTCATGTCACCAACTAGGAAAGAATAAGGGGGTAGTGGGAGGGATTTGACTGACCAGAAAAATTACTGACGCTCATGTGCACTGTTTGGGGCATAGATGTTGACGATTGTGTGTGCAACATCAGCCCACGAGAAGGTGATGACAAGCACTCGGCCATTTAGGAATATTTCTGAGGATGTGAATTTGAAAAAATTATTTTTCTAAATTAGCACCCCAGAGTGCTTCAACCAAAAGGATAGGGATGGGAGGAGCATTGTTTTCCAAGATTTCTCGGAACCTTGTGGACAGTGGGACTCCTGGATGGCCAGGATATCCATGGGTAAATTGTGTTGTAAAAAACTCAGTTTCCTATCCCAGGATGGGGAGGCCTTGAGTCCAGCGATATTCAACATCCCTAGAGTGAAGGTTTCCCCCATCGCACCTTAGGTGCAAGGGGGTGGGCCCCTGGGCCCACCAGCCTCTTCAAGGTCCCCACGGGCTTTCACAGCAGTGCAGGTGTTAGCAGCAATGCTATCAGGGTTTTTGTTAATTTTTGCGGAAAGAGTTGCATTGGCTTTGGCCTTCGCTTTTTGTTTTCCTGACGTCAGACGAATTTTTTGTGGTGCAGATTAGTTTGGTGCACCATTGAGTGGGTCAAAAAAAATTTTCAGTTGGGATAGGTCCCAAGTCAGTTTCAACTGGAGCTTGGGTGCATTGATTGGGTGAGATCGAATCTCCCATTGGATCCTTGGATTGAGTGGCCTGCTTGGCATGGGCTTCCCAATCTGATTGGTTGATGGATTCCTGAGTCGCTTCCACCGTGAAGGTCTCCATGTCCTCCTGGCGTTGTGAGTATGGGATGGCGGTGGTGGCCTTGGCCACTTCCTTGGCCACGGCCCTATGGGCCTGCTTGGCCTTCTTCCGCTCCTGCGGGGAGATGGGCTTTACCAATACGTAGCAGCCTTGTGCTCCCCACAGGAAAGCCTCCTTGGTGCTTGCAGTTGGTTTGTAGTGCACCTCTCTGCTGGCCATGGCTGCTGAGGGGTGCTCTTGGAATGTGACGCCCTCCTTGATGGGGCATGCATGTGCCTTATGGCTGAATGCATCACAGTGAGTGCAAATGGGGGGCGCGCTGTCCATGGTCACCCAGAATGGGTGGGTGGTATGCCCTAGGATATTAATAAAAGTGGAGTGCGGGATCTGGGTTAGGTCCTTCGCGATCTTCTCAGTTGGGGTCAGAACTGCAATGGCTTTGCAGGTGCACAGGTTTGGCATCAGCGTGAAGCGTTGCATTTCAAAAGATTTTATTTCACCATATATGGTGAGATCATCTTTCAGGTGTTGCTCCAAAATGACACGTTTTACCATAGTAGGCAAAAAGTCAATTGTGAGGAAAATTTTATTTGATTTTGTCCATCTGGTGCATTTGGTTTTGATGACCCATTGCCCTTCAGGGAGGTCAACCACTATGCGCACCACTGCAGCCTTGTCTGCTTTTATTTTGCTTTTGAAACCTAGGTCCAGCCAACCACGCGACATGGAGTGAGGTGCAACATACACCGCGGTCGGGAAAATTTTGTGTACATCTTTACAAAATTTTTCCCATAAGGCCGTTTTTTGGATGTCCAGATACACACGGACTCCAAATTCTACCAACAAAAGTGGCTGGGAGTGTGGCATGTTGATGTATTGGTTGCATCGTGCTTGCCACGTGATTATCTCCGGGGAAATTGTGACCACCAGTTTTTTGAGATTTTTGTCTATTCCGCCAGATTCTCCGGGGCGTTTTTGAACGTTGGAGGCCGCGGGCCTTCCACCTGCTCCTCTTGCCTTGCTTGCCCAACTGCTCCCAGATATGGGCGCAGACTAATCTCCTCTGTGAGATTATCAAACTAGATTTAGTCTTGAATTGAATAGGTTGCAAAAGTGTTTGCAACGAGAAAGAAAAGTTTTGTAATCAATTACTTTTAGTCTGACAAATGCCATATGATATAGCTTTTAAAAACCAACCGCCACTTTATGCAGCCTCAAAAGTTTTATAACATCCACACCCCTGTTCCCCATTAAATTTTTTATGATAATAATACACCAGTATGATCAAAATATTCATATTTTAGCCACCTGATACAAGGGTTGAATTTTTATTTCAATAAAATTAACTTTTTTACCTACAACTATCTATGTTTTAAGAGTTGTATGACACTTGACGTTTAAGAGTGGGTTAAAAGGTCCCCAAGGTTAGGTGTTGGGTAATGCACTTGGTATTGGTCAGCGCTACCAACTCCTAACCTGGACCTACAGAGTACCCCACAGGGATTTCCCAGTTTATGGATCCAGAGATGGACAAGTGGGATTAACCATGAGGGTGGAGAAGCAAGGGGTCAGGTGCCCAGGAAGGAGATAGAGAACCACCGGTGCACACCAAAAATGGTTAGTCTGCTAAGGTGAAGATGTTGATCTGCTAAATTGGGGATTTGCTGTGGTTCTGTAGTGAAAGGTGTGCCAATGAAGGAGAAAGAGCAAGGGCCAGAAGTCCTCATACTGTTTGTCCTGGCACACTAGTAGAGTCCTAAATGTAGCAAATTGCAAAATTTGCAACACCTTCTCACACCATCCTTCCTGATGTCCAAATATTAGTTTTTGCTCATCCTCAGCCTTCAGTCACGGGTGAGCTGTATATTAATTAAGTATAAAATAATATCAAATTTGAATTTGACTTAGTAATAATGCACCAGAAACTTCTTTTGCTGCTTGGTAACTAAGAGGATTTTGGCTTCTCAACAATGACACAATTTGACTCTCCTAGTCAATTATTTGGGGAATTGACTTTCTCAGGCAATAGTCAATTATTATATATGAGGCGTCAGAAATAACCTCAGCTGCCTTGAACTTGGAATCATTAGCTTCTTCCAGCATATAATAATTAAACCAATTTGATCATCCTTGGGTAATAGTTGCCAGTGATCTGTATATTAATTTGGTCCAGTGATTGGCTCCTCTTGATCTTAACATCCCAACTCAGCGGAATAATGATTTGTCTCAACTTGAGTTTGGGGACCAACTACCAAGAAATCACCTAGATAATAACAAAATTCAGTCAATGACCCATTACACCAGGACTGGCCATTTTCTCCCTGTAACGGATGGAAACACACAGTTCCTTCCGCCATATAAATTTACATATTGCTTTGGTGCACAGACAAGCAACCAAAATGGCCTAACCGAGCAGGGAAAGGTTTGGGGCACCAACAAGCAGCCAATCATTTACCTCTCATTGGTTGGCTATGCAAGTCCTCTGTGTGGTTGGTCCAACCCAACCACATGAAAGCTTCCTCAAAATGGAAACACCCAAAAAGACCATAGGTATGCAAACCCCAAAAAATCCTTTCATTTTTATTCTGTATCATAAGAACCAAGGCGCCCACCGACCAGAGCTCATCTGGGGAGCAACTGACTGCTCCCCAGGAAGGGAATGGCAGGATCCTCATAGAATTTACAAAGTGAACTTTGGAATGAGCACATGCGACTTATAAGGTAGCGCTTCAAGGACCTCAACCAAGCTATCAATTAGGCTCGCACAAGCCTAATTAAAAGCTCAGGTGAGGCACAACCCAATGTCCTAAATGCCCAAACACAGAAATGTTTTAAAGTGATCTGACTCAGATTCAGAAGATCCAAATCTGAGTCAGAATGTAATGAACAAGACAAACTCATCCATTACATCACCCCCCACTTAGAGGAAAACCCCTCCCCAAAGAGGGGCCCCTTGGTGTAAGGACGCCATGATGAGGGCTTCCTAGGGCGAGTTACCTTGAGCCCCAGGAAAATTAGCCTGGATAAACTCTGAGCCCCTCAAGAAACACAGATGGTGGGATCGAATCACCACTGGGCTGCCAGAATCAGCCCACCCAGCACAAGGAGGCATACACAGCACGTGGCTGTGTTGCGCCCCCTCCCAGGCCCCCATTGCTGATGGTCTTCCCATCCTGACTGGAAGCTTTATCCAAGGAAAACATGAGAGGGGTGTGTTGTCCAGCATGGCTGGATGTCTGACCCCTTTCCAGGTGGACCATTCGCGGGGTGAGAGAGCCCTGCTGGGACAGGACCCCTTAATGCCACCGATCCCTGGTGAATGGGAGGCCCCACTGGGAAATTGAACTGACAGTCACTTCAAGTACAGGGTTGGCATCAGTCACCGGCTCCCAATGGTGCTGGTTCCTCAACAACTGGGACTAAGTGACCACTGAGGTTGGTCCAAACTGGGGATTGGCAGCATAAAGCGAACAATGTGACTTTAGAAAAAATGTATTGAACGGAAACACCCCAGTTCCGTCTGCCATATAATTTTACATATTGCTTTGGTGCACAGACAAGCAACCAAAATAGCCTAACTGAGTAGGGAGAGATTTGGGGCACCGACAAGCAGCCAAAATTTCACCTCTCATTGGTTGGCTATGTAAGTCCTCTGTGTGGTTGGTCCAACCCAACCACATGAAAGCTTCCTCAAAATGAAAACACCCAAAAAAGACCACAGGTATGCAAGGTATGCAAACCCCAAAACATCCTTTTATTTTTATTCTAGATCATAAAAACCAAGGCGCCCGCTGATTAGAGCTTGTCTGGGAAGAAACTGACAATGCTCCCCAGGAAGGGAATGCTAGGGTCCACATAGAATTTATGAAGTGAACAAAGGAATGGGCACATGAGCCTTATAAGGCAGTGCTTCGGGGACCTCACCTGAGCTATTAATTAGGCTTGCATAAGCCTAATTTACAGCAGGGCGAGGTACAACCCAATGTCTGAAATGACCAAACACAAAAATGTTTTAAAGTGATATGACTCAGACTCGGAAATCTGAATCCAAGTCAGAATGTAACAAATGAGACAAACTCATCCATTACACTCCCAAATAACAATAAATCATTGGAGCTATCCTTCTGGTTAAAATTCCGATTTTTATCCCCTACTTAACCAGATGGTACTTCTCCTACTTTCAGACTCAGCGTGTGGGGTGGGCATCCAGGGCTTGCCCCTCCCCACCACCAACAATCGCTGGAACCTAATCTCCAGTTTGGGGTCACACCATCATGCTCTTCCCCTCCCCAGATTAATTGGTGGCTCATCCTCGCCATCTCCTCACCCACTTGTCAGCTACTCTGGCACCAACCATCAGAACCCCCTGTAGTGAGCACCACCGTCAGAAAATCACATTTCTGGCAACAGTGGGCTCTTCTGGTTGGCAGGCCAACCAGTATAAAGACTGGCTGACACTTGCCATTTCGCCTTAGGCTATGGGGCCAGCAGCGCTGGCTGACCCCTTGTTGTGTCACCGGCACCATTTGGGGATCCCCCAGCCTAAACTTTAAACAGCAATTATAAACATAAATTTGAATCATAAGAGATACTAGGCAAAGGGAGACATTTATCAAAAGTGAAGCACCAGGTATTTATATATGCATCAGGTTACTGCACCCATTGCCAACCTATCAACTCACTGCCAGATTTTCCAGCCAACCACTCTCTCTTCTTTTCCGCTGAGCTTCTCACTTCCCTGGTGTCACCCTCTCGACCCATCCTTCCCAATGTCTGAATATTAGTTTTTGGCTCATCCTCAACCTTCAGTCGCTGGTGAGCCATATGATTATTATTATAAATCAATACCAAATTTTAATTTGACTTAGTGAAAATGCGCTGGAAACATCTTCAGCCGCTTGGTAGCTCGGGATATCTCAGTTTCTTGCCAACAACATGTTTTGACACTCTTAGTCAATTATTCAGAGAACCGCCTTTCCAGACAATGGTTAAGCATTATATATGAGGCCCTGAGAAAAAACCTTGGCCTCCTCAGACTAAGAATCATTGGCTTCCGCCAGCATATAATAATTAAACCAATTAATCATCACCAACTACTGGTTGCCGATGATACATATACCAATTTTGGGCCAATGATTGGCTCCTCTCGATCCTAACATCCCAACTCAGCGGAATAATGATCTGGCTCAACCTAATTTGGGGAGCAACTACCAAGCAATCACTAAACAACCACAAAATTCAGTCAATGAGCCATTTTCCAGGATTGGCCATTTCCTCCCAAAAAATAAAATTTACGGAGGCTTACATCTGGTTAAAATTCTGACAATAATGTAGTCAAATTTATCTTGAGCAACACCAGGTGACTAAAGCCCTTAATATGCTACTAAATCCGAATGAGCCACCATAAGACATGCCTGACTTTGGACAGACTACTATAATGTTTTAGAGAGCTTAATCCACAGGCTACTGGTGAACCACAAGGAGGAAACTTTAGAATATTAGGGAGCTGGGAATTAAGCATACTGACTAGAGATCAAAGTATAAATTGATTTGGCCTAGCATTAAAAAAAGATATATGCAACGATGCACATTCTGAAGAATACTATTAATGAAAGATCTTCAATCTGGAAGTACCTACCAAGACTAAAGCAGATTATAGAATTTATTCACATAAAGGCTTAGTTTTTATCAATCTTTAGGTTTATTCAAAGGTACGCTGTCTTCTCATAGTTGTACCTAATAAAATGCAAACATAACTACCTTATCTTGCCCAGTTGCAGTTCTCTGCAACATTTTAGAGCTCACTACAGGGGCAATTCTGATAACACCATAGGAGAAACTAATTAATAAACTCCCATGATTCAAAATATCTTCTACATCACCATCATCTTCAGGTATAATTATTCCCCTCAATCCATAGACACAGGCGACCCCCTCCTGCGATTACTTCCACCTCAGAAGTTTGGACAAGGAAGCTGATGCTCCTGCTATAGAGCTTATCCCATAGGACTAACGGCCTCTCAGTTGGTAGATTGGGTAGCCAGTGTACCCACTGAACACATCAAGGAGGCCATGGAATGGCTTCTCCGCAGTTACCATCTCCACACTGAAACCATCAACAAAGCACACTTGGGAATATTCAGAAGCAACAGAAACCAAGACTACCTATATACAAATTATCATATATTCTGGGAGATGTCAATGTCTGCTGTGATAAAAAAGCTAGTTTTACAGATGTAAATAATCAAATGATCGCCTGGTATAAACATCCTTATATCTGCCAAACCATGTGAATTCTCGCCTGGCAACACATCAAGATCAGTGAACTGGTTGAGTTTGCAGAAGCTCAACGCTGATCCAACTAGCTACTGGTGATCAATTGGAAGGCACCTTTCAAGAAGGTCATGCTGACATTTTACATAATCAATGTCATATAGGCAAATTTTATGGCTAAGTAGACAAGATTTCTGACCAAATGAATGCTAATCTGGCCCATATCATAAGTGAGGTGTTAGACTAGAGTGGGGCATCATATCAATGGATAGATGACATGACCCATCACTGCAGCCAGGTTGAGGAATACCCAAAGGCGGAGGTGGTGCAGCGCAACATGGTAGAGGTTTCCGATTGAGAGGCCCATGACCAGACTTGCTGAACTATATTGCAGTTGGTAAAGGAGCTGCGGCAGTTTATCTACCTTTTAGTAGTGGGGGTCAATCACCATAATCAGATTCGAAACCTTAAGCAAAACACCAATGCTGATCAGACCAAACCCGCAGATTTGATGAGCATCTGAATTACACCATACTATTCTTTAACCACCTGTATGTAGAGATTAGCTCAGTGAACAACATGGTTAAAGCCCAGGTCCTGAGAATCGCACACCGCACTAAGGAAAATGTCGCCATGATAACCCAACTCACTACAAAAGAACCAGGATTATTAGAGGTCAAGAAATTCTTGCAGGACAAGTTTCAATACCTTTATAACAAATTAGACCAGTTCTGTGGTAAGTTCAGAGGTGACCTCTGTATTGCTGGTGGGTTCCTCCTCCCAAAAAAATCAAAAAAAAACTTACTGACGTGCATGAGTCTAGCCCAATGGACTCAGAATCCAAAAGTAATGGGGAGTTCTCAGAGTAATATAAAGTCAGAGTTTGAATTCCTACACAATCCTAAAAAATCAATTCAAACAACTACTCTAGAAACTACACCACATGCTTCTCCAACTGTCCCGGACAACTTCAAAAAACCTGTTCACCCTATGCCCATCACTAGCTCATCCTCCTTGACCCACTTAAACTTTGGCTCAAGAAACAGCGGTGCTGACCTACAACCTGCGCCACAAAGTCTCATCTGAGCATCTGTGGTTTCTAGCAGTTTCAGGGTCAACCCCATCACTTTGCTAAAGGTTGAAAAGAAAGAGAAAATACACACCTTCTTATCATTATTCAAGATTAGCATGGATGGTGCGATCAATAGGCTAAACTTGTGACACTAATGAACTTTTTGGATCTGGAGAGCCAGGAGTTATTGATGCCAAGATCAGCGAGACTGAGCTGTCTTACCAGAATGCAAAGAACATCATCATAAAGGAATTTGATGGAGTGAAGATGATGGCAACCAGGAAAACTACCATGATCAATGTTTCCTTTAAGAAGGATGAACAAATCCTAGAGTTTGCTGACCACTTTTATCTCGTGACTCTTTTGCTATATGGCACAAAGGTCTTGAATAATTACACTGAAAAGATTGCTTATGGAATTCCTGCGAACCCTACAAAGAGAAGTACTGAATCATGCTTCACATGTTAAATAAAAAACATAGCATATTGCAGATAGTGAATTGTCTTCGCCTTTGTGCTGTAACCTTTGATGCACCCTATATTGGGTAATGCAATAATTGAGAGAACTGGAGCAAGACCTTCAACAAGACGCCAAAGAAAACTGCACAACTACCATAAGACCTGGAGGAGCAGTTATCTGCCATATCCCATGTAACTAATGTAGGGTAAAGGGACACAACGCTAACTAATGCAACACCAAGAGCCCCAAACCCAAGGTTCAACACATGATATCAGCATATACCGGAAAGGAGGGAGAGTAGAGGGTTGAGTTAGAACCATATTCTACTTCTGCTGAATTTAAAATTATTCTGATTTTAATCTTGACAACTTGACGCCCTTGACCCCTCAATTCATCATTACTGATGAAGAACTAGTGGTCACCACCAGCTCTCGCCAAAGAGACAATATAGTCCAGGCAGCCAAAGTAGTATTTAAGCCTATGTAAAGCAGCTGGAGCAGTATGACATTTTAGATGCTTTTAGCAATATGCTAAAAGTAAGAAGGTTTAAAGTGTCAATTCCACTTATATAAAGAAGACAAAATAAGCCCTGAGGCACAGCCGCTTTGCCTAGCCTGGGACCACAATCCTTCAGGTGAAAGAGGGGTCCAAAGGCCAAGGTAGACCCCTTGTCACAGCTAAGGGACCTAGATTATGTGGTGGATGAGCGCTAGGTCACTGTACTGGCCCTTAAGGATCCCCCTCCATGTCCCTTCCTTCCTCCTCTACCCTTATGGAAATGATAGAGGGGGTTTGCAGGAGTTTTGCCAATTCAGAAGCCACAAGTGGAACCCTGGGACTCACCCACCCTGGTCATATTTCTAAAATTCCTCCTGAAAAGGGGAAGTAGTTATAAAGCACAGTTAGCTAAAACCAAGTCAGGAAATTCAGTTTGGGAAAATATTATGAAATAGTGGATTGGACCACGATATCCTCAGTTAACAAATTGACTAACAAGCTGGCACAACTGCCTCGACCTGCCAGAATGGATTCCAGCAGAATGGGGTTCACAGAAGGCTTAAATTTTATACCCAGGTGCCATGTTGCAATAATAGACCTTATCTGGCCCCAAAACCTAGGAGGAGGCCATCAAAGTTTTTTGAATTTATTTGAGGTCTCAAAACCCCCATCCCACTGCTCTCCCAGCCAATAGAAGCATGTTGCAACCACCATGGACCAATCCTTTTTAAACCCCTTCCCAATCCTCCCCTCCTCTCATAAGACAACTTCCCCCTAGAGCCTGTTGTCAAGTCATTATCCTCCTTGTTTAAGTTTTGTATTAAAGTCCTTTTTACTGTATTTAGCTTATTGCGGACTCCATACCCCACATTTGACCTTGGAAATTTCCCCTATAAATCTGGAATAAAATGCCACTACCCAAATTATTATTCTGATAATTGTATTTTGGGCCGTCCGCTCAATAAACCTTTCAACCCAGTAGGTTATCACCAATCTTATCACAAAGATTCGCCCCAGATATCCCATACCTATCTGCCACCCCCGACTCAAATCCATTCATTCTGAATCTGTTTCACTGACCCACCACTGGTTTGGCGGAAACTGCTTGTTTGACACAACAGCAACAGGTTGACTTTACCCCATTGCCAGAGGAACCAGTGTCCCTGCTAAGAAAATCCGCCAAAGACTTTTCTCGCCCATGGGCCTGGAGAACCCCCTCAGGGGGAGCTCAGCCACAGCACTCTTTACAAGCTTCATTCTTGCTCCCGTCCCACTGTTGATCCCACATGGGAAACTGAACCCATCAACCCTTTAAGCCCATGTCTGGATCCCGCTTGATTATGATACACCATGTTTCAACTTGTTTCTTCCATTTTGTAAAATTTATCGGCTCCTACCTCTTGTGAGACCCCAGTAGGGCGCCAAGGCCTTGATTTGCCTCCCAGCTATCCCAATAGCCCACCAATAGGCTAGAAATCATGGAACCCTGAGGAGTTGTCATCCTACCTGCCTCCCCTGCCCCTGTGAGTTACCCCCTTAAGACCCGCGGTTACCCTCATCACAGCCATTTGGTTTGCCTTAAGGCCTTTAGTACGTTACTAAATTTCTACTAACCTCACTTTAACGCTAGAACCTCACTCTTCAGAGTCGTTTGGACTGCTGTGCCACTAGCATTCTAGGCTTTTCACTGGGTCTTCACGGACCCAGATGGAAGTTAGTCTAACCTTTATCATCTGCATCATTGACATAATGAACCAACCACTTACTTCTGCTCTCTCTGCCCTTTTATCTGGCACCAAAACAGTTGCCTATACTCTCACATTGATTTACACTCACTTTGTGACTTGGTCTTCTCCTGCTGGCCCACCATCTTAATTCTCTGAGCCTGCAAGCAGGTCCTAGAATAACGGAGCTCAGCTTGCCAACCCCAACCATCAGCATAACCCTACGGTGAACATGATAATGATGGGGGTCCCTCATGTTTCATCTTATAAAGTGGCTGATCAAATCCTGGACGCCTTGGCGGAGCTCCAGGTGCGCTTCTAAGCTAAAATCCTGGAACCCTAGATCCCTTTAACGCCCAACAAAGCATGGCTCTCCTTGACGCTCTGGAAGGGATGCCTACCGTTGGGTTAGAGGATAGCTACGCTCCACAGCCAAGACGTGAAACCCCCACCTCACTGCTTGCGCTGGTTACTGCAGTGGTCCAGGCCCCTGATTCAAAACCCTCGCGCCTCCTCTTTCTTTTCACCATGAGGTAGGAAGCCGCTGACCTACCCTCCATCATCTAAACCTTTGCTGTGCTGGCACCCTCAGTACTAGTACCACCTAAGATTGCTGTTTCTTCCTTCTGGGCCTCATTGGATTAAACCTCTGCCTCCCGCCTATCCTGGACCCTCTCCCAGGGTCCCTGAAGGTCACTTTCTCAGTTTACTACTCTATTGGAGTCAGACATTTACTAAGTCTGCTCCAACTGTTTCTTCTATTGCCGCATCCCAGGTTGCTCTTCCTTCCTTAGCTAATGGCCAGGGACAGGGAAAACGATTTCAGGTCTCATGGTCTTATGCCCTCCTGCAATGGGCGCTCTGGAGATTCCACCTCCAGGAAGCCAACACCTGGCCTCATTCCATATTTCAATGCCCCCCACGAGTCCTTCTCGCCTAAGCTCCCAGGTCCTGAGGCTGATGTGTTCTGCACTGATGTTTTTATCCCTGAGTCCTGATTCCCCTCCAAAAGGGATGGATATTTATTTGTGAATTGCCAACTTCTAAAAGGTGGTGTGAGAAAACAACTCTACTGCTGAAGGAGCAGAACATCATCTCGCCTACCAAACTCTTACTCCTCATCATGGGCCAATACCCACCTCAGCCGCTCTCTCCCTTGCCCTTCCCAAAAAGAAGATCGGGACTATTTTCTGTTTCCTGTTACTTTCTGCAAAAAGTCAAGTGAGATTACTGTCCAAGTTTTTCTGATACAGGCGCTATGGTAACTTCATTGACCTCAGTTAAGAGCAATCCTTAGATTTGGTGACGGAGTCATTTTAATCCATACTAGACGCCTCATCAGAGCTACATAAGTGCCACCTTATTTGACTACCAATGCACTTTTTGATTTATGACTTTGGGGTTTGCAATCATTTTTTAGTGGTACAAGATCTGCTATATTCTATAATTATGAAAGTGGGCTAGTGGCTCCGGCAGAAGGTTAAAACTTATCTGAGAAGCAACTCATTTTCCTTCACATATCACAAGCTCGTTGGAGAGTTCCCTTTACTTAGACCTGTTAACATGGGTCCCTCACTGAGTTCAATCTATCCCCATGACTTTACCCCAATAGACCTCCCTCAGACTTCCCTTCCTTCTTTACTCCATACAAGGCCGTTTTAGACATGTCTCTGTCTGCAAAGCTTCCACTGCACTCTGGATACAATTTGCCATTCCAATTGACATTGGACCTTGTCAAGATCAACTGTTCATTCTACCCGTACACAGAGGAGGAGAACAAGGCTTTTGGAATATGGCTAACAATATGTTGAAAAATAGCTTATCAAAATACTCTCCCATCACCTCCACCGTGGCTTTTGCCTGGAATTCACATGGGTCTTTGCGGCCATGTTTTGACTACGTTCACCTAAACAATATTAAAGTCCCTGAACCATACCCCCTTCCTTTTGGAGCAGTTTATCGCCCAGTCTATCGCCAATTCTCACATATTCTCTAAGCTTGATCTTTTTAACGCCTCTAAGAAGGCGAGGGTGGCAAGGGGCCAGTAGTGACTCACAGCTATCTACACCAGAAGAGGGCTCTTTAAGTTTAGGGTGATGCCTCTGTGTTGAAGAATGCCCAGACACCTTAAAGCACTTCATAAATGATGTGTTGGTAGTTATGCGCTTTTTCAGCGCAGTTGCATATATTGACGATATCTTAATTCATTTCACTACCACATAATAACATAACAAAGACATGAAAGCTTTGGTGGTAACCCTCAACAAGGCCGGAACTTTTTATAAAAATTACTGAGTATGAATTATTCTGGTAGAAGGTGACCATTTTAGGCAACTTGGTCTTGCATAATGGCTATGTTATTCCCCCTTAAAGCTGGGGCCATCCAGTCTTACCCACCTCAACCACCCAAAAGCAACTTCAAAGTCTCCTTGGCACGATTACCTTTTAAGATGTTCTCCTTATCCCTTCTTCATCTGGCGGCATCTCTTCAGTCACTTATAGAGTAGAATGTTTCTCTTCAAGTGGTCTCCTGAATGTCAGAAGGCATTTAACTTCATCAGAGAGGTCTTCCCAATGGCCTTAGTTCTCCGTCATGTAGACACCTCTAAACTCTTTGTGATAGCCTAGGATGCCTTTTCAGTGGCAGTGGGTGTAATGCTGCTACAGGATCACAAGTGAGTTGAATAACCTGTGCTTATTTAATCTGCAAGTTCACCTCTATGTAACTGACTTGGTCCATTTACAACAAGTAAATAACGGCAATATCCTGGTCACTCAATCACTGGCATGACCTCTTTCAGGGTATGCAGCATGAAAAACATCGTTTGAACAAAACACAAAGCCCTGATATACTACCATAAACCCCTGGTTTTGGGTATCGACAATCCTGAACCTATCAAGACCTCTGAAGATTCCATTTTAAGTATGACTTCATCAAGGAGCCCTTGAATGTCCTGTATATATTCTAGGATGGAACCCCTCCCTATCACCTGATGATGGGGATGACCCCTAGAGTACACCATAGTGATGCCCCCTCTCAAACCTTAACCTTGTCCTCACCATCTATATTCTTCTACATACTGGACCCAGATAACTCTTCTCCTTTCTTATGTCCTTGCGCCTCAAACTTGCTTCCTGGAAGGAGTTGATTTATATGAGGATCTGGAGTGCGAGCATTATAAGAGGTCCATATACTCTGAGGGATGGGACAATCTGGTTCAATGAATGGGGTTGGTTCTCCCTTCTCTGAGCAATGCGTCATCATAGAACACCATGTTCCCCCAGTGGTAGGCACCAGAAACCAAGAAGTTCGCGAATCATATTAAGAGAACCTAAAACTGGCCAGGGAACAAAGGATATTTTCCCTTAGGTTTCCAGTTGCAGCACCTGCGCGCATGCAAAGTCAGACCGCTCAGGAAAAAAGGTATTACTACATCCACTGAATCAGGATGAGGGCCTATGGACCTCAGTGTCAGTTGACTTCATTGTAGAGCTCACCCCATCCAACGGCTTTGATGCCACTATGGTAGTCATTGACCAATTTATCGAATTTGCTTTTTCATCCCCTGACTTTCATCCATAACTACAGTGTAGACCACGGCCCTTTATGCCACCTACATGTTTGCCATGTTTAGTCTTCCCAAAAGAGATTGTGAGTGACACGGGGCCTCAGTACATTGTCCGGTTCTTAGATGAATCGTTGGTCCTCCTCAGCATCAATCCCTGATGGTCCACCACTTATACCCCCAGTCCGATGGGCAGACTGAGAGGGTGATCCAGGTACTGTAGCAGTAAATGCGTTGCTATGCGTCTGCCTCCCTAGACGCCTGGGCTAAAGACCTGCTTATGTCGCAGTTTTTTTACAATAATTACATGCACTCCTTGACTGCCTGCTCCTCCAATGTGGCCACTCTGGGATCCAACCCCTCTTTCCAAATAAGCACCAGCTCTCCTCAACAGTCCAGTAGCAGAATAATTCATAACCACCATTTATGAGACACAGAGCCTGGTCTGCAAACACATGGCAAAAATCATAGATGACTACAAAATGTTTGCTGACAGGAATCGCCTCCAAGGCATGAAATCAAGGTCAACTCACTCGTCATGTTGGACATGCAGAACCTTCCCTTTAAGCCCCACATGCAGAAGTTGGCAGCCAAACACTCAGGTCCCTTTTAGTTGAAAAAGACTTAAGCAAAAGTGCCCACCATATAAAACTTCCTGCACACTGGAAGCAACACAACGTTTATCACACCTCTCTCCTGTCCCCCTTCAAGGGGGACAGGCCTACATACCCTGAGTCCATTCTTGTCATGGACTCACAGGAGGTGGAGGTTGAGGCCATTCTGGCCTCTCAGAAGTCTTGCCAGTCCATCTAGTACCTTGTTTCCTGGAAGGGTCACCCCTCATATGAGTACAGTTGGGTTTGCGCGCACAACTGCAAAAATTGTAGGGAGTTGGTAGAGGCATTCCACACATCCCACACCATAGCCCCCTGTCCCCTTAGAAGATCGCCGCTATTAATTCCATCAAGCTCAAGAAAAATTACAAGAACTATGACTTAAATATGCTCCTGATGGGAAATACTATCAATCTAAAGAAAAGGGTAGTGTAGGTCCCAAGTCATAGCCACTTTGCCTAGAATGTGACCAAAATCCCTCAGGCTCAAGAGGGTTCTAAAGGCCCAGATGAACCCTCAGTCACACCCAAGTGACCTGTCTTATGTGGTAGATGAGCGCTGGGTTACTGACCTGGCCCCTAAGAATATCCCTCCTTGTCCCTCCCTCCTCACCCAGGTGGATATGATAGAGGGGTATGCAGAGAGGTTGGCTAATCCAGAGGTCACTGGCGGGAACTGTGACTCACCCCCTGAACATATTTCTAAACATTTATCTGGAAAGGGGAAAAATAGTTCCAAAAAAATTTTAACCAATAAAGTGTCAGGAAAGCCAGAGCAGGTTATCTAGTATAGAAATAATAGATCAGGCCATGATACCCTCAGTTAGCCAATTAAATCACAAGCCGGAATGACTGTCTCAACCCAATGGATTGAATTCTGGCAGAAAGGAGTGTGAGGCAGCCTGACTTAAATTAACAGATTCTGGGGAAAAACCATCAACCTGATTCATCCCCAAAACTTGGGAGGAGGCTATCAAAATTTTTCAAACTCTATTCATAGTCTTGGAAACCACCCTGCCCACTGCTCACTCTTACAATCAGAGCATGCCACCAACCCCCATGGGACCAATCTTTCAAAGCCCTCCCTAATCCTCCCCCCATAAGACAACAAACCGCCCAGGGTCTTTTGTTAATTTATTCTCCTCTTTAGTTCGAGTTTTAAATAAAAGCCCTTTTTACTGTATTCAGCTTATTGTGGACTCCATCTGCAGCATTTGATCTTATATTCCTCCTATCAATCCAGTTAAACATGTCACCACCCAAATTATTATTACAATGATTAATGACATGGCATTTTCTAGATTGACCCTTCCACCCAGCAAGTCATCGCCAATTGGTGCAATGAGAAATTACAACAGAGTAAACTCTACGCAGATAACTTTGCACTTGAATAGGTAGGACTATATGAGGACAGTATACCTTGAAATAAACATAAAGTTTGACATGAAAATATACCTTTATTAAATGTAAACTGTTTAAATCTACTTTAGTATCTTTGAGGTCTTCCAGCGGGTAGAGATCCATCATGATTGTAAGCCAAAAATTAACTGATAAAATTTTTGACAGAGTGTTGATTGCCACGTTTATCCTTGTTCAAATCCAAGGCAATTCCATTATATGTTAAGGCCTCTTGGAGATATTCTGTGCACCAGCCTTCTCCAAGACGTTTTCATCTTCCTACATTTTCACTTAGTTTCCACCAATAGGCTGGTGACTTCATCATAAGGATCTGACCTGAGGCAGGTACATCTCCCAAGTGGATGGGCATTAGTTGGCAGGATTTTGTGTGGTAGACTTGGATGGATAATTCTAATAGATTATCATAATTGGTTTACCATTCACAGCGGGTTTTACTGGACAATTTTTGGTAGTTCTTGATGGTAACAAAACTGAGATGTGAGATATGGCAATCAGGCGACAGTCCAATAGGGTTTGATCTGTCAGAAATTGGGATCATATAATTATTAATTCATAAATTCTAATTTTAGGTTAGAGATTCTAGACAAATATATGATGACAGGTCAAGGGGGATCAATCCGTTGGGGTTATTGGTAGTGGGACAAGGGCATCGGTGCAGTCTATAGGGCGTTAGGGTGTTATTGCAGTAGTTGAAACCCTATGATTGGTAAAAACAAAATTTCAAAGCTGATATTATCAAATGATTTTGCCCATATGGTGTGTACCTATCTGTTGAACTGACTCATATACATTAGTTCAGAATCTGCTTTGCTGACTCAATACTGGTTTGGTGGAACCCACTCATTTGACACAACAGCGACAGGGTGACTCTACCCCATTGCCAGTGAAACCATTGTCCCCACCAAGTCAATCCGCCAAAGATCTGTCTTGCTCAAGGGGCCTGGAGCACTCCCCTTCAGGGGGAGCTCAGCCCTGGCACTCTGCATGGGCCTCTTTTTCAATCCTCTCTCAATGTTTTTTTAGTACTAGATGGTCCCAACCCGAGGGGGATTCATCGATGTTCTCCTCTCTCAATGTTGATTATTGCAGGAAACTGAATCCTACCAACCTTTTCAGCCCCTGTCTGGATTCCCACTAAATTAAAAACACTCTGTCTCAATCCATTTAATACGTTTTGGAAAATTGACTGGCACCATACACTTGTGTGACCCCAGTATGACGCTGAGGCCTTGATCTGTCTCTTGGCTATCCTGAAAGACCACCCAAAGGGCAGCAACTGTGGAATCTTGAGGAGTTGTTGTCCTCCCTGCCTCCCCTGCCCCTGGGGTTGCCCCACAAAACTTGCGGTTGCCCCATTGAAGCCATTTGGTTTGCCTTAGGGGCCTTCAAAACGTTTATAAACTTCTACCTCATTTTAACGCAGAATTCCACTCTTCAGAGCTGTTCAGACCCCTGTGCCACTGACATTCTAGCTAAACACTGGGTCTTCATGAACCCAAACTGGGATTTCAGTCCAATCTTTATCAGCCACAACCCTGGCATAATGACCCCTAAAAAACAGTGAACTACAGTCCTACTGGGTCAGATTTACAAGCTCAGCTTACACTTGATAAATAAAAAAGTTTGCTATTATGAGTGTACATACATTGATATTAGCATGGGCAAATTACAGGCCTGGTATTATTAGATAGTGAAGCCTTAAAACTTTTATTGACTAATTTAGTCAAAAATGGGTTTATTGACAGATATTGACTATTGCAAGGAATACAGGATAGCCGGACCCAAACTTTACTACCTCATTAGGGGCCTACAGCACACTACTGATAAGGTTTGGGTCACTAGTTTTGTTAGCTCCTGCAATCATCCTAACAAGCACCCATTACAATACCCTCATTGGAACCTCATATATGAACATAAGATGTCAAGACTGATTTCAAAATGTCTGGTGATCCTTAGACAGAACCTTCCAGTGTATTACTGGAGAGGAGACCAGAAGATGGAGAAACAAACTCCACTGTGCATAAAGCTAGACTATAAAGAAAGAATTTTAAATTATTAGCTATTTAAAGAGAGCAGCCAACACTGATTTTTATCACATCAAGTTTGTGAATTGGATGGCATTCCGCTGAGGGCTGGCTGCTATTTGACCATTCTTCCAGGCCAACCAAATCATAGTGAACACTGGTATTAACCTGAATTACCACCAGATTTATATGGTAAAGTGTTCTCGCCCTCAATTGATCACGCTAAGAGCTGATTACAGCGCCAGGGCTCATTATCTCAGATCATGGAGAGATTAACATATTACTAGCTAACCTTTATTCATACCTGATCCAGGTAAAATGCTACCAACCCATCGCTTTCCTCAAAATCTACCAATGAAAGAATTAAAAGCTGTAACTGAGTTCATAAAGCTATAGTAAAGTGGGTTGGAAGAAAAACATTGTGAGGCCATCCATTCCTTCAACCTTCGCAAATCTCTTTTCTGATCTTATGGAAGACAAGAAAGACCATATTATGGCCTTTTTTAAAAAATATGACAAGTTTTTGTAATGGGCGACTTCAAATTTGGATGTGCTGAGGACATATTACATCATATTGACACTGGGAGCCATCCTCCTATAAACCTTCATCTTTTCTATCAGTCCAAGGCAGAGGACAGGTTTGTCAATAAATAAATCAATCAGCAGGCCCAGAAAAGAATTTTGGTACCATCAAAAAGCCAAGGGCGTCACTAATCAGTATTAAAAGAAAACATGGATCTAACCAAGTGTTAATTAACTACTGGCGACTCAACAATGTAATAAAGAAGGACTCCTACCTCTTCCAAGAATCAGTGATGCATTTATATGACTCATTGGAGCGAAATACTTTTACGCCATAAATTTAAATTATGATTACAGGCAGAAGAAGATGCTTCTGGAAGACCAAGTAAAATGCTCCATTATAATAATTCAAGGGCTTTTTCAACCAATTCAAGTGCTTCAGGAAATATGTAATGCCCCTTGCCACATTTAAAAAGGAAATGGAGAGCATATTAGAATTTTTAAGTTTTCTTACATATTAGGTTACTAGGACAACATAAAAATCTTCATGAGGAAGTTTCTCATCATAACAGTTCTCTTAACTGTAGCTGGGGTTTGAAATGGGCTTGAAGATTAAAATTAGCAGAGAAGTCAGTGGTGATGAAAAGATGAGGTGAAATAGACTACTTTGTTTGGTTAAAAGGTTTCAATAATTATAGGTTCTGAGGGTACATGGTGACAAGGGGACCTCCATGTACCCATTCAATTAGAATCTTTTACTTCCAACTGGATTTGCGACCTGGTTGATGCCCTCATTGTTCATCATTGTACCATGACCACGATGGTGGAGTGCACCTTTTCAGGTAAAAAAGCGGAGGCAAAATTCCAGAAGGCAGATCCATTATTTCATATCACATAATGCTTCCTAAATTAAACTTCTTATTGGTGCCTTAAAGGATGGGTCTTAATCATGAGGCCCCAAGAGTTGACCTATTAAAGTTCATTTTGGGAGTAGAGATCTTGACTCACTTATCATCACAAACCCTGACAAAGACCCTCAAGGTCTTGTCAACGGGAAAATAGAGCTGCAGGAATTGGACTTGTACTTTTTTTACCGCTTTCACAAGATTGATATCAGCAATGGAGTATTCAAAATTCGCCTTATGAAAGACCTTGTAGGGTCTGGGCCAAAGAACGGCAACATATATTCTGTTAACCTCCAGGTTAATGGTGATAAAAGAAACTAGGTAACCTGGTTAAAAATTGGTAAGGATGGTATTAAAATATGGTTTTGGATGATAGTTCCCAGCTTTTAATTGCACAGGGTTGGTATATGCACTAATTGCGTTAATTGATATAAATATATGAGCAATAATAGTATGACGCCTATTACTCATAGTTGTATAATTAAACCAGATGTGGTCCAACGCTAAACTTGAAATAATCCACGAAATACTGATTTTCCAATTAGAAACTTCTTTTCTATTCTGGCTGAACTTAATCCACTCTCAGATTCAGAGGTTTCCAGCCTTAGTTCCCATCATGCTGAGTTGGCGGAGATCTATGTCAAAGGCTGCTTCTCTTCTATGGATATCTAATCCTTACTCTTTATACACACTTAAGAGTCCACATTTATTGTACTGCAACAATAATTATCTGAAGATGAAAAGAACTTAGTAATGATACTTGCAATCATAATAACTTTAATCTTGTTTATTAATAAAGTACTAGGGAAATTATTAGGAAAATTTGGCGCCCAGCTCCTTGGTTGGCGCTTCAGCCATGAAACGGCAGCCATTGTCGTTTAAATTTCCTTACAACGTCTCACTGTCAATGGTCTTCTTTATTGGGTTAGGGATTCCTCCGTTGGACATCCCAGAGGCCTGAAAATGGAAAGAGCCAGAAAATGTGTCCCTAACATTCCCGCTTGATCACAGCATACCACCCATATTTGGCTAGTGATGTCATGGATTTGGATGATAAGAATTAAACTGGGCTCCCAATCGGGGTGCGTGAGCACCCAGGGGAGAGCTCAGAATGCCATGTGCACAGCATTCCAGGTGACTTGAATAAGTTGGGTTCTGTTGGGGTCATGAGGGAAGCAAAATTATAATAATGTACTGAAGGCTCCCAAGGCAAACCAAATGGTTGCAATGGTGGCAACCACAAGTCTTGTGGGGGCAACCCCCAAGGGCATGGGATGCAGAAAGAATGACAACTCCTCCAGGGTTCATGGTTTCTGGCCTTTGGATTTGAATAAGTGAGCTTGCATGTTAACGAAGGGCGGCATGAGAGCCACCACGTGACAGGGGTGAGAGTAGAGGGGGATGGAACCCGCAAAGAGCGTTGGGGCTGAGCTCTCCCTGAATGAAGTGCTCCGGTCCCCACGGTCAGGCTGGACCATCAGCGGAAGGACCAGGTATGGGTCCCACCTCTGCAGGCAGCGGAGTAGAGGTGCCCTGGTGCTGTTCCAACAGGGGAGCAGCTTTGGGGAAACCAACAGCGGAATGGATGGTAGGGTTCACGTTAAAAGGGCACGCAATAAGGGATGAAGAAGCAGGTTCATTGTTGGGGCAAGCTGATTTAGGATATTCACAATCTTCTGCCGCGTAGTAGGGTCAATTGACCGGATAATCCAGTTGGCAAACATTGGAGTAAGGATCTGGAAGGCAGCGCGCTTTGCAAGATTGATCAGCAGAATTTTAATTAGTAAAATAGGGGGATGTAGGCTGCAACAAGCTGAGTGGGGTATACAAAGTTTATCAAGTGCAAAGCGTGAGAAATTAAGAGAATGAACCAACAGCAGCCACTGGATGGGGAAGTTACTTTATAAATTGGTAAAATCGCTTGGGTGAGGTGTTTTGGGATTGGTCAATTGGGGGTTGGCGATGGTATCTGGTTGGATGGTGGGGAGGGGAGTTGGGGATGCTAGAATTTCTGGCAAAAGTTGAAAGAAAAACTCATATAAATTTTCACACTTTTTTGGGCACAAGCCAGGTCAATGGTGCCAATATGTGCCCTGGCCATCCAAGTCGGTCTCTTTGTATGATTTGGATTTCCCAGATTTGTCCCGGGGTGCTGTGGCAGCTGGCCCAAGTTATTCAGGACCTGGTCTGAACTCTCAATTGGGGTATTTGCATGATCCAAACTTCCCAGATCTATCACAGAGAGTGAAGCAACTGTTCTGAGTTTAATGCCTGATCCAATCTCCAAATAATGCCCCAATTTTATTTTCAGCGCCAGACAGTCTGGAACGACTCCCCCAGGCTGGAATTTGCAGACTGGGCCCTGAGGCTGGCACAGGCAATTTCCTTAACTCTTTAGCATAATTTGCCGGGAGTGGGGGTCTCAGGGGCCTGCCCATGGCCTCAGGCTTGCACGAACTCTCTGCAGACCCCCTCTATCAAACTTAACAGGGTTGAGGAGGGGGAAGGGTATAAAACGGGTTATCCTTGGTGGGAAGAGTGTTCACCCAGTGCTCATCTACCACGTGCATTAAGTCTCTCAACTGCAACGGGGGGTCCACTTGGGCCTTAGGCCCCTTTTTTTGGAAGAGTATTGCTCCCTATCCAGGTGTAGGGGCTGGTCTCCAGGACTTACAAGCTACTCACTTAGGTGATGGGACTATTTACCCTTTATAGCAGGTTGCTAACTAATTGATTGATTTGCTAGTTGCAGGTGGCATCACTCACCTCACAATGCTAATTAAATTTCCCAATCAGTTGGTGATAAAACCCAATTAACACCAATTAGTACACCAGATAGTTAATCATTGATCAACTATCAGATGCCCCAATTTTGTCAGCAACTCTGCACAACGAGATCTTAAGCATATTCATGGATCAATCCCCGATGGATCCAAACCTGGAGAAGTACTCAGAATTCTTAGACAGTACTAACTCAAAATTGAGGTCAGCCAATAATCAATTTCATTTGCTAGCAGGACATATCCCAGAGAACCAGTAGATAACTTAGGAAGCTGGAAAGGGGGGCAAAAATCCCAACACATACCCCTCTTACCTAGATTTCCAGCGAGAATAAGAGACAGGAGAGGAGAATGCCGCCTCAGACCAGGTCAATTAATTCTTAATTTCCAGCATAGCACAGCCGCTATGCACTCAACGCTTCTCAGGACAACCTTCAGCCCGCAGTTCTCTTCCTTTTTATTCCCTGCGTCCACCTCCTCAGAGCGTGGTCCTCATGACCCACTGTCATGCTGGTCTAGTCAGTTTGTTAATAACAATGCTAGTCCCAGAAAGCAAGCTCGCCCCCAGTTAGGGCATACGACCTGTTGTCATATTTAGGATCTTGGTTTGGCATCCTTGATTTCCTAATCTCCCTCCTCGTCCTTAACAGGAGGTCACTACCATCAATGTCTTTTTTTAGTACTAGAACCATCAATGTCTTTCTTGTGGCAAAAATAAGAATGCTTAAATATATTTTTGCTGTTATTTTTTATTCTATATTTATTTAAGCAAGCTGATCAGGGGATGGACATTACCAAAGCTAAAACTAGACTAAAAAACTAACGTAGCTACTTGGTTCAAACAAAATGCCCTTATGAGCGGATTGTGTGAAATGCTTTGAAAACCAACCAACCAGGTGGGCAGTGAAAACCGCATATACCTTCATGATGGAAAGGGAGGGGGGTCAGGGGGCTGGTCTTTGGCAGCCTCTTTGGCAGCAGCTTCTTTCTCTCATAGTAGAGTGCATGTCACAGCTGACAGTAATGGCGTTGGGGCATCTGCGGCATGTGGTTTGATGTCAGTGATAATTGGGATGTATGGAAATTGCCAGCTAGATAAATGGCACTGAGATATTTAGTTAAGGCTTTTTAGCTTTGATGCGGGCATCTAGTAAGTTAATGAATGTGGAAATGTTGGTTTGGGTTATTTTTGCTTTTGGATTCCGTGCTATAGTTGCCATGTTCTGGTTAGCATCGTTTGCATTTTTGTATAGCTGGTTTACCATGATTTTACTTTTTGGAGTTAAGGTTGCAGGGATAACAGGAGGTGGAATTCCTCCTGTGAGCATCACTACTGATTTAGCGACAGCTTTACACAGGGGACGACAATCTGGTGTTGCAGCTGCTTCAACAGCAAGCTGGTGATCACCGCAAAGCAATTCAGTGTTTGTCTGTGGGGTATAAAGTCGAGGGGGGTATCTGGCGTCCCATACTGCATTAACAAACCGCTCAATTTGCAGAGATGGTTCTTCAATGAACTTACCTGATTCGTCAATCTCAGCCAATAATTCCTATGGGATTTTTGGTTGAATTGGATTGGGGAATCAGCGTACAGTTGAGGTTTGTTTGAATCATTTGAGGAAGCATGGGATCAAACTGGGATCTAATATGATGCTTGATTGGTGGAATTATTTATGGCATTGGGGTGAGGAGGAGGCTGATTGGTGGCTACAGGTGCAGCTGCAGCAACAGGCTTTGGGGGTGGGGGAGGTAGGATTGTGCCCATTACTGGAAATTGTACAGGGTGGACAGCAGATTAGAGGTTGGCAGATGAGTCATTCAATCCACTGGAAATGGTTGAGGAGAAACACTTGCGTTTTGAGTGGTTTAACTCGAAACATGATGGACAGATCATCTGCCCTCCCTTGACGTGGGCCCAAAACATATGGCAGGTGCTGAGGGAATAACGGTTCATGGCAGAATTGACATCGCAATTTTATTAAATTCAGGTCTGATTGTGGCATATTCCCGAGGCCCAGCGAGTCATGTAGCCCCATTTGGGACTACAAATTGTAAGATGGGGTTGGAGCCATAGGCTGCCAAACCATTCAACAGCTCCTGGTGGAGCACTTCAGGAGGAAGGTGGGTGGGCAAGCCAGCAAACTGAACCACCAAGGTGGTGTCCGCTGGGAGTTGAGTCTGAGTTGTGGGATAAGGGGTGCCCTGGAATAACAGGGGCACAGTTGCTGCAGTGGCAGCATCAGCTTTGCAGGTGAAGCTGATGTGAAAGACCCCTTGTAGGGGTGGAAACCAATAAAACCAGCGGGTGTCATTACTGCCTGGGCCATTTAAATAGTGGCTTGGTCATGGTATGGGAATAGTTTCCCATATCCAACCCTTAGGCCATATTGCATGTTGCTCTGGGGGAGCACTAGGGGGCAGCGAGGTATCACTTGGGTATGAGCAAGGTGGGCGTCTAGGTCCTTGGGCGGAACAAATCATCCCATAGGTTTGGAATGACTGAGTGAACCAGTCCTAGCGCGTTTTCTGCCAGATGGAAAATGGCGGGGGAGTTTTGCCGCTGCCCCACGCTGGAGCAGCCGGCGGTGAATCTGAGGACATAAGAGAGAAACTACAATGGGTGAATTTGATTTGTTTTATAAATTTGTGTAATTTGCTTGGAAAGTTATGCTGAGCATAAAAGAGAGTTTATTTTTTTATTTTAATAATTATTTGCTCATATCATTCTTGCATTTTTTTTTCTTTTTTGAGAAGCTTATTTCATAAATTAGAAATTAATTGCGCCAAAATTAAAATATATTAGAGCTTACTATACACCAAATTGGATAATGTTGACCACTATAAAAAGTCCAACATCCCCCTCTCATCTAGCTCTTATGTCAAATTCTAACTCTTGGTACCAGCAATATCTTTATTGTCTTTCAGTTGAAGATGCCCTTTTTCTGATTAATGAGTCGTTCTGCTCAGATATCTCTTCTATGGTCCCCCTAGGACTCATATTCCAAGTTGAGCACATGTAGGTAGTCCTTCCAATGGGCTACTGAAAATGGTATCCATCCCAATAAAACCATTTTAGCAACCATCACAAACTTGCAGTCTATTCTACCTCTTCTATCAGTTCCCAAATTGGACTTCAATAATCTTCTAGATTTGACTCCTTTCATGGATAATCCTATTATAATTTTAAATCCTCTTGAAGCAATGCCATCCAATATCAGTCACTTATTTTGTGCCAGCTCTGATTTGTTTCCTGAGTCCCTTTTTTGGCTCAGCCAATATTATAAAACATCTGTCTTTTGATAAATTAACTATTAGAAATTTCAAACAGTTTTGAGCACTTCTGCGAAGAATTTAGGAACCAAGTAACTGAGGCTCTCTCTAAGGCTCTGAACACCTCCAGTCTCTCAAAAATCTTGGATTAAGACGTTGCAGCCTATGCTCTTTGTTTTTCAGGCAAATTTTTCAAAGTTGGACCACAAAACTTCCAGCCTCCTCCAAATTCCATCATTTATTATGCTTTTTATAAGAAGCTTGTAGTCATCACCTTTTTCAGATGCCATTTGCTCCTTAAATGACTACCTTGTCTCTGGCACTTTGCATCGCTATCTCCCTCTCATGGCTCTTATTGGGGCATGTTTTTAACCTCCATCCAGCAACCCTTTCTCTATGCTGGCCCACATGTCCAACGTTCTTGATGAAGCTCGGTGGCAAGCACTCAAGGCTAATCTTCCAGCTCTGGTGCCATATTGGGACTATTTGGGGTTATTTGCTCACTTCCTCTTTCTTTTTGTTGCTTTCCCCCCAATCCAGAGTATCACGCTTGGCAAGTACTGAAATCTCAATATCTCTTCCCCTCATCGCGTTCTCTCAGGGGTTCAGCTTCTGCTCAACGAATTTGGCTTTGAGTAGGTCAAGCCCTTGCTAGCGTTTAATCTCAAATAGATTTTGACAGTTATTTACTCCTACTGTCATACATCCTCCCTCCCTCTAAGAAGCAACATAGGCGAAGTCATCCTTGAATCAAGGATAGCAAATCTAAAATTATAAAATTGACAGCTTTTATGTTTTTTAAGCTTCTTTTTTCTATATTTATCAATTTTTTATATTGTTCTAATTTTGATATGGAACAGGACCTTTATTCAGCTCAGCAGTCCATATTTTTATATATAATTCCCCCAAACTGGTTCCTAGGTATTCTCTGACTTGCCAATTTTATGGTTCAGAGGTCTTATTTTTTAATACTTAACCATTTATTTTGGTTCAGCGGTCCTTTTTAGGACTTAAACAAAGATTTTCAGGACATAATCATCTCAATGGTTCAGCAAACCTTCAGGAAAACTTTTAATATTTTATCTTGGATACACTACTTTAGGTATTTAGCATGGACCCTGTTAGCGATTCTTTCATCCACAAGGTTCTTGATGTAATATTCATCTATTTCAATCTTGGCAATAATATTAATTGGACCTGACCACAGCGCATTTAACTTATTATTTCTTCTATAGCCATGCATGTCAAGATAGGATATCCTATTTCTTACTTTAATTTTGGATAATGCTAATCAGTTTTTATTATCCATCATCTTGGCCTTGATCTTATTCTTCAAGGTTGTACCAAATTCTTCCAACTACATTTCAATCATGATATTCAAAAGTTGGATCAAGTACTGATCAGCACTCATCCCCAATGTTGTTTCAACCACCAAATATGGATTTGGTGCATACGTGGCCTTTAATCTGTACAACAATTAAAATGGCATTTTTCCCATCGCCGTATGGTGACTAATGTTGTATGCAAATGTCACTGAACTGAGGTAGGTTCTCCAGGCGGAAGCTTTTCCAGTGGCCAGTTTCCTCAAAGTTGTGGCCAGAGTTCCATTCACTCATTCTACCAGCTCACTTGTCTCCAGTCAGTAGGGTATTGACACAAATCCTCGGATCCATATTATTTTTTCAACCTTGGTATCACATGAGACGTAAATTTTTTTTGTTATTGCTCAACAATAGTTGCGGGCATCCATGGCAGTAAACAACCTGATCCATGATAACCGGGTGGTACTTGTTGCATTCACTTTCACCAGGGCCTTCGTCTCAACCCATCTAGTCAGATGATCAATTGCATCTATAATATATTTGACTCCCCCTGTGCTCATAGTCAGTAGTCACATCACATCAATGGACACTGTATGCCAGGAATATCCAGGGCGGACTAGTCAATATCTGGTTATGTTCCTTTGTGGTTTATGCAACTGGCACTCCACGCAATAAGCCAGATAATTGCCACATCGTAGTTGATAGACTCCCAGTAATAATACTAGAGAATGTGGTCAGTTATCTTCCTAAGGCCTCCATGCCCACCAGCCTTATGTGCAGCTTAAACTATAGCCACTTGTTCATATAATTTTGGGAATAACAGTCAGTTTCTGTCAATCATCTTGAATACTTTTCAATCCTTGATCTCAGTGTTTTCTATCACTTATCAAAGCGCACCTTGTTTTTCTTAAGGACATTCCCAATTTTTCCATTAACCATTCTCTGAAAAATCTCATCAGCCTGTTGGCATATTACTTGAACCATTGGTAACCTTGATAAGCTGTCCACATTTTGATGAGAAGCTCCCGCTAAGAAGACTATCTAAAAGTCATAAGCTTGAAGCTTCAATGAAAATTGGGCCAGATGTCCTTCCAGTTCTTTAAGGTTATGCAGCTAACGCAGGGAAGAGTGGTCCATCACACTTTAAAGTTTGGACCATGAATATACATTTGAAACTGCTTACAGGTCTAAATCACTCAAGAATTCACACTCATTAATGGTTTAATTTCTTTTTACTGCTGACAACGTCTGGCTCACATAAGCTACCAGATGCTCATTCCAAAGTTCACTCACTTGACTCAAGACGGCGCTGATCGCCATTAACTAAGTATCATTCTGTACTATAAACTCCCTATTTAAATTTGGTTATTTCAAAACTGGCGAATTTATAAGATACCAACATAACTCATTAAAAGAATCCTGGGCCTCTAAATTCCATACAAATACTTTCTAAGGATCTTTTAGCAAATGAAAGAGGCGCTTAGCAATTCTCACAAAATCTAGTATGAATCTTCAATATTATTTGACCATTCCAAAGAACACTTGGATTTCTCAGACACTTCTTAGGATAGCCATCCACTCTATGGCTTCGATCTTCTGTGTTTGCAGCTGCAGCCCGCTGTATTTAATGATAAACCCCAGAAAACCAGCTCTTTTTTGAAGAAATGGCACTTCCTCAGTTTGATCTTAAAAATTGGCTTCGGATAGTTGCTTGAAAACTTCTTCCAAATGGAGTAAATGATTAGTGAAAGTCCTAATGAACACATTTATATCTTCCAAGTACACCAGGGTGCAGTATAACTTCAGGTCTTTTAATATGGCGTCCATGGCTATTTTTAAACGTCGCAGGCACATTACAAAGACCTTGGGGCATCTAGGTTGGTTAGTACAGTCACCGTGTGGTTATGATCGCGACCTTCTCTTGGTCTTCAGATAGAAAATCGATTTGACAATATCCTAAGACTAGATCCATCACAGAGAAATACTCTGCTTCTCCCAGGCGGTCTAACACATCAATGATTCATGATAGGGTTATGAATTCTTCTTTGTTATCTTATTCCTTCTCCAATAGTTGATCACCACCAATTTAGAGCCTTCCTTCTTTACTATCAAGATAGGGCTTACCCAGGAGCTTGACAATGGAACTAGGAGCCCGTGCTCCACTAGTTTGCTGATTACCTCTTCCACTACCTCCTCAGCTGCTTTTGATCATCAGTTCAGTCTCATCCAGATTCTCAGCAGATTAAATCTTGTCCTCTAGTTGGCATGCATATGGGCGAGCAATGTCCTTAATTTTTTTAGGGTCATACCCTTTTCTCCAGCTTTGGTTACAGCATTGACATCTAGGTTGACCACTTGATAAAGCTGGTTCTGTGCATCATCGTTAAAAACAGATTGCTAATTAATGTCTTTGTTCATGATATCATGAGGAACAGGTTTAACCGCAGCTCCAGACTTTTCCACGTCTAGGTTGCAGGCACTTTTTCTGACTCTTGTGAAGGTTTGGCTTCCTTAGCCTGCACCACATTAATTTGCTCCTTAGGCTTCTTGATGAAACACTGGGCAGCGAAGTGGCCCTTCTCCCTGCACTGATGACAGTGCATATTTCTCTTGTCTGTCTGTTTGAACCTCTAAGGTTTATTTTCCAGAACTGCTTGTTTGGGCAATTCTCTAGCAGGTTCAGCAAATTTTTTAGTATTCAAATTTCTGACCGGTCTAGGCTTGTAGCTTTGATTAGGAGCCTTAAACGTGGCGCCTAACATCTTTAAGTAATTCACCATTTGTAAGGTGGTTATTTCAATGACAAGCGTGGAAGACATCATTCAATGCAAATCACAATAAGGCTGTTGAGCCTCTTATAATGTGATTTTCATGTCAAAATCAGTCAATAATTTCGCTCCAACCAATATATGTGATTCTTGGTAAATTGGACAGCAAAATTCGCTAAGGTCTTTTCTTTCCTGAATTGGATCCACAAAAATCTTGCTTGCGTTTTGCATATTGAGAAACTTCAATACTCCTTTGTTATTGCAGCCTTAACCTCAAAATAGGACCAGCATTCTATTTAAGATGAGGCAACACCAAGTTTTGCATTTAATATCTAAGCAGTTCATGACTATTAAAGCTTTCTGTCTATCACCACACCCAAACATAGTCATTTTGAACAAGCGGAAGAATGCAGGAGCGTTATCCTGATGTAAGTGGGTAGTTTTGGTGTAAATTTGATTTCCTCAAAACTTTCTCTAGCAGACACTTGCAGCTTGGAAATCCAACTGACAAGAGGAGTAATCTTGGGGTCATCTCAGAAATGGTAGCAAACGCAGTTGGCATATTTCTAGGAGTTACTGACTTCCCAACTAAAATTCTTAGAGTATTTTTTTCAGCAGCATTCTCCATATAGGATTTGGATTCAAAATTGTGTTTTTTAATTTGTCAACTTTTTTCAATAGATTCTCCATGTCTGAGCTGAGTGAGCGCAATAAAACACAATCTGCTTCACGTTCCATTTCCAAGAATAAAACTTCTTGTATCAGCTCTCCTTTTTTTCTTCAGTAACGTTGTTTTTCTGAGTAGCTCATTTCTGAGGTTATAACTTCTTCTACTCTTTTCTCAATCTTAGTGACCCTCTCCTCTAAAGCTGCGAATTTTCTATGATAAGATGAATTCAAAAGGTTCTTATTGATAGTTCTAATTCTGTCCATAGCTTCCTTAATTCGTTTTTTATATGACATCATGGATTGGCTTATCTTATTCAAAAACCCCTGTAGTGAGCACCAATTGTATATTCTGTCTTTGTTGATAATCTTTTCCAGAAAGTTAACTGCACAGGTTTGATTCTGTGCACAATTTGCGTTGCTTGATAGTAATGTAGATTTATGGGAAAAATTATATGAAGTCTACTTTCTGTAGGTGAATAAATAAACCCAGTTGATTGGTGTTAAAACGCTAAACTTGGAATGATACACGGAATACTGATTATTTTGAGAATTAGGCTTCTTCCCTAGTCAGGCTGAACTTAATCCACTCTCAGATTAAGAGGTTCCTAGCCTTAATTACCATCACATTGAGTCAGTGGAGACCTACTTCAAAGGTCTGCTTCTTTTCTAAGGATATCTAATCCTTACTCTTTATCGAACAAAAGAATCAACAATTATTATACTACAACAATAATAAACTGAAGATGAATAAACTTATCACTGATAGTTTGACCTGCTTTATTAAAAAAATACTATGGAATTTACAGGAGAATTTGGCGCCAAAATCCTCAGTTGGCGCCTCATCAAAGAAACGGCAGCCATTGCCCTTAAATTTCCATTTAAAGTCTCTTCCAGTGATGGTCTTCTCCATCAGGCTAAGGATTCCTCCGTCAGACATCCCAGAGACCTAAAAATGGAAAGAGCCAGAAAATGTGTCCCTAATGCTTCCACTCAATCACAGCGAACTGACAATATTTGGCTAGCAACCTGCTTAGGTAATAGGACTCTTTACCTACTATAGCAGGTTGCAAACCAACTGAATGATTGCTAGTTGTAGGTAGCATTACTCGCCTCACAACTCCTGATAAAATTACCAATCATTCATTGATGAAACCCAACTGATACCAATTGGTATACCTTATAATTAATTAACAATCAATTATCAGATACTTAATTTTGTTAGCAACTCTTCCTGAAGAGATCTTAGGCATTTGCATGGATTGATCCTGATGGATTCAAACCTGTAATTTATTCAAAAGTCCGCTGACATTATTAAACCAAAATTAAAATCAACTAATATCTGATTCATTTGCTAGTGGGACTTATCCCCTAAAGAACCAGCAGATTTAACCTAGGAAGTTGGAAAGATGGGCAAAAATCCCAACAGAACCTGCTTAATTGGGAATATTGCCAGAGGTAATTGAGAGCTTATGTAATATTAACTGTTGAGCATATGGCTTCAAAACTATCTTTGATGCCAACTCAGCTTCACAATTTGAGGAGCATTTAGTCACTGATACCCTGTCATCCTCTACTACATGATGTGCCACTGGAGGCAAGACATCAATGTTATCCTTCTTCCAGACAGAAGATAAGGCCATATTTTTCTTTTGACTTGGAAATTTTTTTAAAAGGCGAATGTAGAAAATCTCTGTTTTACTCCACTATGACTTTTCCCAAGTCCACTTCTTTTATGGGGCTCACCAAGTGAACCCTAAGCTTAGAACTTTACTTATGGCAATGTGTGGCATAATACCTCAGTTTGAAAAGTTAACAGAGGACCTGACTGATTTCAGGCTTCTTAAACTGAGGCCTATTTAACTGAGTTAATTCCTTATTTGACGATATACCCCAGTTAGATTGGTCACATTATTCCCACAGAAATGGATTAGGCGCTTCAAACTTGACAGCACAACGACAGTGATATTTTACCATATGGATAATATCATTTTCCTCATTGAAAACTGGTATAAAAATGAGATACAATTCTGTATATGACTCACAGGCGTGGCGAAGTGCAATCTGAGCGTAGAAAATAACATCATCCCCATATATGGTTTAAATCTCCAAATTAAAAAATTCAACAAAAAATTAATAGCCTCAGATGTTTAAAAAAGATATTAAGAAATTCCATCTTACAAGTGGTCATTCTTTAAGCTCTTCTAAAATCCTTGATAAGAAGGTCGTTGGCATTACAGTAGGACATGCTAGCCTTCTTTAATTTCAGCATAACTAACTACTGACTTTTGGAGTACAATGAGTTCATTATCACTTCCAGCTTAGAAGTCTCAGGTGCTCAAGCCATGCTAAATTTCAAAGCAATTCACAAAATAATGTACATCTGCATATTTATTAAACTTCAGTAAATTCACTGGGTTGACCAAAAATTGATTGTCATGGCAGCAGGCCCAAGGGGCCTGCAGTGACCCTATATAACTGTGAGCCGGCATATTATCAAGTTGTTCTAAAGCTCCAATAATCAGAACAGTTGGAAAACAGCAGGCTGATTACACATTCCCCATGCACCATCACTTTCACTATCAAGTTCTGTCAAAAGGGTTTCCTGAGAAACTTGACCTGAATGACACTGGCAACTATTCTATAGAATCTTTAACTTAGAGAGGTTTGTTAATTCATAAAAACAGCGGCACTCTGCCTGAACTGTAATTTCCATATTTTCAATAATATGGTTAGCAGACTTAAACTCCTCTCTTAAGGCCATATTTTTATCCTCCAAAGACCTTACTTGATGTTCTAAGTCTCTGATTTGATGACCATGTCCCAATATGATATGGAAAGTAGGTTAACGTGAGCCTTCAATTCCACTTATAATTGACCAATGTTTATGAACGGTTGAGCAAAGCCTCAGGGCCAGACACTTCAATGTCCATAAGTCACGCTTCTCTTCTCGAAGCCAATCTTTGCCTAAGTGACCAGACTCCATATTGGTAAACAATAATAAATAGAACAATTGTGTGTGACCCCTGTAGGGAGCACCAAATGTTGACTGGCACCAGGGCATCATAATTCAACTTCACAGGTAACTACACTATCAACTCAAAGTACTATATGAAGAAAGTAGCTTTGATCAAATCTCACAAAAAGGTAGCTTCAGCAATAGGGTTTTATTTTTAAGAAAACAATAGATCACCCTATAGCATTAGTGCTGCCAAAGGCTCATAGGATTGCTCAAGTAAGAGACCAGATAGGCTGATACAACTCCTTCTAGAAAAAAATCCCCTTTAACTTTACAATTCTCTCAGATATTTTATTCCTACCCAAGCTTTCATTGGTGCTTTCCATGGTCATTAAGCAGCACCTTCAAATGATAGACCAAAATTGTAACACAAAATTGGGTCATGAAGCGAATAATTAAGGTCGAGGCAGTTCCATATGTGGATATGATACATCAGATGCAGTCAAGTTACTGGCTATATGCCATAATAATATAGGATCCTATTAAGATAGTTTCTGTAGACATGGGGGCAATGTAGAATAGTATGCTAAAAATAAAAATAGTAGGCAAAATATGATTAAGGCCACAGCGTTGGAAGCAATAAGTTTAGGAAACAAGAGATTGCTGGCGGGATTTCATGGGGATTTGGATAAAAGTAGAATGATATTGTATGCAATTATATATAATCTGAGGCCACTTGGCAAATTAAATAAAATACTGATTAAATCCGCTGTCTAATTATTAGTTAAAATATGACATTAAAAAATATAATTAATATTTTAACCAGATGGTTGGTCAAACCAATTACAACAAACAGGATATATAGGTTGTCAACACTGCGTACTATGATAAGGTTACTACTACCATGGAGCATGCTGATAATAATAATAAAACTGCTCTGTCCCTCAGGATGGGTTACCACCTAAAACACCAGCCATAATACTTCAGGCACAGCCATCCATATTGACAGATGAAAAAGTAATAAGGAAACCACAAGTGTTAGCCTAGAATCTCCAAATTTGGAAAGCACCCCTAATTATACAGCGGATTTCTTAGACTCACAGATAAATTTAAATTCTATAAGCCTTTTTACTTATTTAAAACTACAATAGCAGAAAGAAAAAAGGAGCAACAGTAATAAGTGTTGAGGACTGCTGCCCTATATGCTCTAATCCTGGGGAACTGGGACTAAGCACACTACTGTCATGAATATCTCACAATTCAGTCATATTGGATCAACATTATAAATAATTGCCAATACTGACTTGGATCCAAACTGCGAGTCAAATTGATATTATATTTTCTAGTAAGAATATTCATTCTGCTGCAATTGTGCTTGGCATACTGACGGCTCCTCTGGCAGACAGCAGGTTGCTCCCACAGCTAAGCCACCTAAGGCTGGATCCAATGAGTAAGGAAAGGGTTTATTGCGCCGTACCTGTTGGTAATGAATTTTTTGTAATAACACTGGTGAGGAGGGGCGGATGGGGACTTTGAGCTCAAGAATGACTCAAGCAATCTACCTTCACTCCTACTAATTAATTATTGTTGATGGAACTTGAACCAGTGGAGGGAACCTCTTGGGGACTGTAGGAATTCCATTTTTTATTAGATGGTGCTATTCCCAAGAAGCCTTGCAGTTTGTACTTGAGGCTGACTGAGTCTCACAGCAAGTACAAATCTTATAAAGAAGGGTGCAAGTCACTCTTATGTCCTATCAGCTCTAGCATCCAACCTATGGTAAGTGTGGTGAATCAGACTTATTAAAGTCAAGTACCAAAACTAGATATAGAAATAACAATGCAACTTTATTATAGTATAAAACAGGGGTTTTTATATGTCACATTCAGCAATATAAACCATAAAAGGAAACAACTAATAAAATCAATAGGGAGAGAAATCTGAAAATGGAGGCTCTTGATCAAGTGATGCATTCCATATTGTAAGTTCAGGGGAACGCCCCCTCTGTTTGGATTGGGGGGTGTTCCCTTTCCCATCAAAAAAGGGTCTAAGTAGGGCAGCTGTCCCTCTCATCTTACAGGATGACCCTGCTCATGTGGTGGATAGGCTATGGGTAACAGCTCTCCCTTTGAGGATCCCACCACATGTTCCAATATTAACTTTTGACGAAACAATACAACAAACTAAGGGTATTTATGCCAAGCTTTTGGGGAGTCAGCATTCTCTTGAGTCAAAAGGTTCAAATAAAGTTGAGGGCAATGAGCCTTCATCATCAAGATCTAAGAGTACTAAATCATTGGAAACAAAGCCAATGGGCGTGGACCTTCAATGAATAAAACATCTAGTGTCAGACCTTGGGAAAAGCTCACCAATGACATTGGGTCACTGGAAAATGTAGCCTTAGTTCGAAACCTAACATGGACACATCAAAATCTTTGCTTGATATTTCCCGCTTGGAAAAATTGGATGCCAGAGCAACTGGGTGCAGGCAGGTTGGGCGTCCCAAACCCATTCCAAACCTCTTGGGACTGCCCCAACATGGGGTGGCCTTGGGAGGTTCCTGCTGCACATCTGTCAAGATGCCATCACTTTAGTTGTCAAACCTGAAGAAAATCAGTAATTTGGGCATCCATGAACAAACTGACAGCGACTTGGCCCACCGCTGACTCTTTTGAAGTCAGTTCAAATTTAAATTTGTTTTCCCCTCATTCTTGGTCAAAGTTTGCCAGATTAAGTCACATCTCAAGTGCCTCAATCCCACATTTTTCCAAGCTATTCCCCAAATTGATCCTCTATCTAAACAACTGTAACACTCTGAGAAAATTGACAGTTGATTTACTTTGTTTGTTTCAATAAAAATTTTCCCACATTTTGAATTTATTGATTAAGTTCAAAATATTTCTTTGACTGAACCCCCTGTAACATATGCAATGTGGCCCAGTGGCCCGCATATTGACTGGGTTGCCCTTAGCCATGTCCTTAATAGTAACATGTGTCAAAGCCACTTGGGCCTATTGCATCAAAGCCTTTATGAATTATACCTTGCTCTCACAACTCTCTAGACCCAGGCCCATTATCAGAGTTTGCAACAGCTTGATTTTTTGCAGGTTGTTTATACCCTCACAATCCGTCAGTCCTCCATTATTAATCATCTCCATATCAACTTAACTATTGTTTGAGTGGTAATGCCACTGGCATTCTGGCTCGCCTTTTATGTGCTTTTGCATCCCAACTGGCAGGCCAGTTTAAACTTTATCTGCCATTGCCATGACACAGATGGTCTATTGATTTTGTATCATACTTTTGATAGGGCAGAAATTGGTGAGTTAAGATCTTAGGTCATCTGAGACTGGGTTCAGTTAGGTTGATTATTTGGCAGATTCTTAATTCTTACCCTTTTTGGGTTCATCTCAATATGTTGACTTGAGTGCCACCTTAATCAGTTGTCACCTGACTTTCTGATGAAACAACATTTTAATTAGACAGGACTTTATTTCAGGGTATCTACAGCTTGATTTGGTCCATCAGATTTTTCCTAGAGTCAACTATAACTGTGCTGACTAGAAATCTCTACAAATAATTTATTGAGGCAATTCCTTTAACCCTGTTAACTTTTGGCGGTAGTGAGTGAATTCTGCTAGCCAATTGCACAAGTTTAGTCCCACTAAGCAACGAAAGGACAATATGAAGATCTGCAATCCTTGATAAATAACAATAATAAAGAACTTAAAATAAGGAGCTATCGCCCTGGCAATAGCAATTTTATTTTAATATATAAACTAACAGCTACTTCCGTTAACCCTTTCCTACTCTCTCACTTCTCAAAAAACCTCCCTCCTCAATCTCACGCTCAACTCTTTATCCTTGATATTACTAGTCAGTTTCAACCCTTCCACTTAGTAATTCTCTATTTTCCACAAAAATAAAGGGGTTTTTTCATTCATAAAGCTTTGGCGGAATTCCCTCAATATGCAAATCTTTGGTACTTAATTGATTTGCTCCCCATTGACATAATCTACCACCCAAATCTCAAGGCTCACCTCAACTCATAAAATTCAATCTGTCAGATATATGGCTTATTGTCCATTTATATTAATTACTTGACAAACCCCTTCTCAGGTCTAGGTGTCAATTTGGCTGAGGAAGTTAAATAATTAATATTCTTCCCATCATGTCCTATATCAGGATATCTCTCATCACCCCTTTCAATATATTGGTGTGTGAGTATTGATGCAAAAATCAGCTATTTACACAGTTAATTGTTACTCAAGTTTCCAAAGACTTGATTGAGTATTTGTCTCCAATTTTATTAGTGTAGCACATGGCCCAGTCCAAAAAAATCAAATTTTCCTCCATGGGGTGCTATTCAATTGTGATAATACAGAACTAAGTCTGAAATCTCAAAGGTGGGTAAAGGTTGGCGAGTTGCATTCATTTCTTGACCTTCTCTTGTGACCGTTTTGGCTAGATTTACCTTTGCCTCTTATGGAAATTGTATAATTTTCTGGCCTATTCTTTTGAATGAAATTTCGGGATCTTTGGTATTGTCACTGATAACTTCATGAGCTAATAAAGATGGGAATCCAGGTTCTCTTCTATCTAAAGCCTTGTAAGAAGATATCTGTTAATTTGATGAAAATTAATCTGTTAAGCCATCAATGCACTGGATAGGTATTGGTCCCATTGTAATAGATTAGTAGTGGCCATCTTGCATAATATCTAAACCAACATCCTATTCGCTCTTTCTACATCCCTGTTAGTTAATGGGTTGTAAGGCGCTGATAATAGTTATTGAGTTCCCATTCTCGTAGCTAAGATCATCCCAACCCTTGATGTAAAGATCTTCCATTATCACATATTAGAACCTGCTGGCAGCTGTGACAGATTGGGAACAGCTGAATCCACACATTGACCTCGTAGATATCAGTTCGAATTTACACACAAATTCAGCGGTCAGATTTCAAAAGTTGGACGAATCACTAGAAACATGAGTAACAGAAGTTGTAGGTAAGGATTTGGGGATTTGAGAATGAGGATTGATCCAGCATACCAAACGCCCAGTGTCTCAAATCCTCCAATCTTTCATTATTTGGGACTCAAGTCTTGAATGTGCAATAGTGTGTGTCACAATTCTGATATGACTGGATGATAATCGTGGGACAGCTAGAGCAGAATCCACTGAAAATGATATCAGATATGAGTATTTGAGTGCCTCGAGATGAGGTGATATTGGGATTAATGGGTTTTATTGGATATTACAGGTTTATCCTTGGATCGCCTCTAAATAAGGCGATGTCAACATTTGATAAATAAATTAAATCGCCTACAATTAGGGTGATAGCAAATTAAAGAACAACCAGCCAAAACGAGGAGAATCAGTGGAACCAAATAGTCCAAGCTATGGGAGTGGTATTGTCCAAGCTGCTGTAATATAAGCGAGATGGGTGATTAAGAGGAGGTGATTGTTAAGTGAGTTTAGGGTAAGCGGAATAAGAAGAATCTGCGTTATTAAGTATATTAAATAAAAGAGGTTGTGGGAGCAAGTGCTCCATATTTATTTATAAGTTTATTCTGTTGTTTCATGGACAACAATAATCTTATTGTTGGTCCTAATTGCTCAGTGGGTCAAACCCTGTTTAAAATCCGCTGGCGTATCCATTGATACCGCTAATTTTATAACAGTGGTACTCACTACAGGAGGCTTATTGATCAATTATAGAATATAATAAGCCCAGTTGCCTGCTATGTCACAGTCCAGTTATTTTGATAAGGAATCTGCATGAGATGCTGGCTTGTTGCATATGCGTAACTGAAACTTGCATTGGACACTGTGCTCAAAAGACAAGATGACCTGCTCCAGGAAGTTTGCAGTGAAAAGCTGCCACCATTTGATTTTGATGGAAATATTCATAAGTTCTTTTGATGATTTGAGTTTGCAACTGAAGGAACCTCAGACCGGAGAAGGGCAAAACTGTTGATCTCAATCTTGGATGTCAGAGGTGCTGATCAAGTCATTTGTTACCTTCCAGATAGTTCCGTTACTTACCAAGAAGTTAAGAAGACGGTGCTGTGGTTGTTTGGCGGAACTGCAAAGATGTCACAGCGGAAAGCTGAGTTCATGACCATTGGGTTTCACCAAAATGAGACCCTCACTGCATTCGCTGAGCATTTTATGGCGGAAACCCATGTGTTAATTGGGGCAGGGATTTTATCCAAAGTTGATGTGTGCATTGCTATGTCCTCTGCTGTGAAGCCATACCCTGAGCTTTACAACGTCATGGCCCCGTTGTTGGAGGACGATGTACCTCTTCCTATGCTTGTTCAGTTTGTACGTTGCTTAGCTGTAACTTTTCCGCCACCCAACATTGAACAGATTCACACTATCACCGTTGCTGACCCTAATCATGTGGGGGAATCTCTCAGTCAGTGCAGGTTTTGTCAGGTTACTCACCGCAGTCTAACATCCCTCCCATATCTGCCAATCAACAACTGACCAAATACCATGTTGGCCCTAAATACATTTATCAACAGCAGGCGTTCTACCAATGTGGGTCTGGTTACACTGATCATCGTTGGAATACCCTTCCAAGTGGGCCAACTTGTATTAAGCACAGGCGTAGGACCTATGGAGTAAGTTGTTTTAATTGCGGTCGCACTGGGCACATGGGACAATGGTGCCCTAATTGACGTATCCCTTACATACTTTGGGAACAAAATTATCAGGGAAAAGTCAGAGCAGAGTAGAGATGGGACTCTCTTCTTCCGTTATCTCAAATTCATATGTCCCACCTGAAGCTACTGTATTAATTGCAGCAGAAGCCTCCCAGTATGACGATACCTCCCTCTACCAACATCTGGTTGGGGGAGTATGTACTGGCTCAAACACAAGCAAAAAATGGCGGACACAAGGTTTCCAGAGCAGTCAAAGCCTTACGCTTGTCAAATGTTTGACCAAATTCTGCCAGACCAGTTAAAACTGTTTGCAGATGCGTTGTCTCTAAGAGGAGTAGAGGTCGCCCTTCCAGTGGATGCTATTAAAACAGAGTACCCTACATTCGGTGCAAGTATTATAAATTTCCCAGGAAAATTTGTACCAGAATGTACACGTAGTAAATAGCTGGCATTCATCTTACTCAGAGTGCACCTACTGTGACATTGTGGTAGCCAAAATACTAGTATGAGCTATAATTAATATGGGTGATCCTGTTAACATTGTCTCTACTAAGTTGGTGGCGAAGTTATCTTTAAAACCTGACATAGATTACCAGATGGTGTATATGACTGCAGGAGTGGAAACTACGGTCTCTGAAGGAGCGTATAGCGCGCTTCCCTTGCAGTTTGGATCCGTTGTTGTTGTGGCTCCAGCGGTATTATTGTCAAATAGCAACTATGATCTGTTTATTAAGACTTCTTTTATGTGACACTATGGGGCTTTGATTGACATGATGGAAGAGACCCTTGCTATTTTGGGACAGCAGATCCCGATTTATTTTATCTCCAGCGGAGTGACGAGAGGTTCAGTGCATATGGGACAAATCAACCTTGCCTACAGCGATGAGGTGATTCCAGTGCGCTACAATTAATTAAAGAGACTCAGGCCCTTCCACATCAGTTATATGAATATTAGGGGTTGCTGCTTAGGGCAGCTGGAGCTATATCCATTCCCTCTTGACACCAAGTAAGAATAGACACTGAGCTAGAGGTTGAATTGCCAACTGGGCCTACAGGGAGATCATTGGGCCATATCAGCAATTGTGGCTTGAGCCTCACGTGGCTCCAGGCATCATACTTCTGGGCCATAGGGAGATCAAGATAATAATAGAAAATCTTCATAACAGACCAATCTGAATCCGCCAGCATCAGATTATAGCGTATTTACATCTGAACCTTGTTGAGGAGATCAACCAGGTTCACAAGTTCGGTTCCTTGGATGAGTTTGGCCTTACCAACAAGCTGCCCCCAGTGTAATGGCAGTTGTGCCACGAAAGAATTTTACAGTATTATCAGAAGATCAGAAGGATTGGGTGGAAGCTTTATTTTAAAATTATAAAGAGGTTTTTGTGGCTGACGATCATGATTTGGGGTGCGCTCAGGGGTTGTTCAACTGGACACTGGGGATTATCCCCCCATCAGGTTTCAGCCAATCCATCAATCAAGGGCTGCTGAAGAAGTCGCCACTGAGGAGATTGACAAGCTGCTAGAGCAGAGAATGCTCAAACCATCTAAGAGCCCCTGGGCTTCACCTGTCCTAATTGTTAAAAAGAAGGATGGTATATACGCGTAGTAATTGACTTCTGGAAGCTCAATAGTGTCACCAAATAAGACTCATACCCTCTGCCATGGATTATGATGCACTGGATTGGTTAGGTGGAGAACGCTACTTATAAGCAATGGACTTGATAACTGGTTATGGAAAATTGAGTTGCCCACTGCAGAACAAGAAAAATGCGCCATAATCACATCAAAAGGGCTTTTCCAACCAGCTTGGATGCCGCAAGGGCTATGTAATTCCCCGGCTACGTTCTAACGAGCAATGGACACCATTCTGGGCGATCTGAAGCTGTCATGTGTACTTGTGTACCTTGATGATATTAATGTCTTCTCTCGCATGTTCACTGAACACCTTACCCATTTGGAAGAGGTATTTCGCCAACTGGCTTAGTCCAATATTAAGATCAAGCCCCAGAAATGCCAAATCTTCAAGGATCAGCTGGAGTACCTCAGTTCTGTGGTGGATGCAACTGGGCTAAGACCCCAACCTGCCAAGGTGGAGGCTATCCAGAAGATGACTAATCCAGTTAGTAAGCGGGACATTCAAGTGTTTTTGGGGATGGTGGGTAGTATTGACGCTTCATACCCAATTTCAGTTGCTCTGGTGGTCCACTGTTTGAGCTACTAAAGAAGGATGCCATGTTTAAATGGATGGAACGGCGCCAATGTGCCTTTGATACACTTTGAACAGCGCTAATTAGTGCGCCCATGTTACACTACCCTAATTATGATAAGGAATTTATAGTGAAGATGGATGCATCACTTTCTGCTGTTGGGGCGGTACTGTCTCAGAAAGACGATGAGGGGGAGGAGCACCCCATGGCGTAAAGCAGTCATAGCTTGAATTGCCATGAACGAAAATACACCATAACCAAGCATGATTGTTTAGCGGTGATTTATGCATATAAGCAGTTCTGAGTCTACTTGCATGGAGTTAAGATTAAGGCTGTAATGTATCATGCATCATTGCGCTGGTTTCAGAACTTGAAAGATCCTGAGGGCTGCTAGCCAGATGGGCTCTTAAGCTGCAAGCTTTTTATTTAACTGAGGCAAGCTGACCAGGGGACAGGCATTACTGAAAGAAAGAAATGAAAGAAAGAAATGACATAAACCTGAACAGGGTCAACTCCATCAAAGAAAGTTTTTCCACCTCTGGATTGCGACTCAAATTTTTCTGGTTATGTCATGGGTAAGATTTTCGTGTTATTAGACCTACTAACCTCCAATAGCTTCCTTTGGCTGGCACCTCAATTGATGTGCGAAGGGAAGGAATCAAACCCAGAACCTTCAGGTTGGTAGCTGTACGCCCTTACCAACTCGCTTTCCATCCCCTCTTAAGCTGCAAGCTTATGACTTTGAAATTCTTCATTGACCAGTAGCAAAACACCAAAATGCCAATTGCTTATCAAGATTGCCAACAATTGCAGTTACAGCAGATATAAGTGATATAATGTTTGATGAAATGCTTAGCAGAAAGTACAACGAAGAACTGCACAAGTGATTAAAGCGTTGGATGAAATGCTAACAAATACCTTCCAACGGAATGGAGAATTGTATAAGCAGATTGGCAATTCTACGGTGAATTTTCTGTGACCCTCAGCATGGCCAGGAATTATTATGAGCGCCCACAAGGCAATCGGACATGGTGGGGTGTGCAAGACAATGGAGTTTTTGCACCCTCTTACTATTGGGAAAGTATGAACTTTGATGTGCTCAAAACCATTTCCTGTTGCCATAAGTGCAAGTGGAGAAGCCATTCTGTCATGAGACTTCTAATTAGTTAGTGAAACCTCACTTTGCTTGGCATACAGTCTCTATTAATGTCATTGGTCCCTTACCAACAGGAGCTAACTGGTGTAAGTACATTCTGGTGGCTATTGACCACTTGACCCGGTGGATTAAGGTAAGGGTAATACAGGATTTGGAGGCAGTTACAGTGGTCAAATTCGTAATTGAATGCATTATTTAGCGCCATGGCTGCCCTCAGTTCTTTCTCACTGATAACAGAACCAGCTTTACTTCACACAGCCTCCCCAAACTGAACGAGCTTATGGCTATTCTCAGAGTTCTGATGACCCCATACCATGCCAAGTCTAATGGAATGGTCAAATGGGTGAATAGAATTATGATTAACATACTATTAAAAATTGGTAATAGATCGCCCTTCTGATTGGATTTCTCTTCTTTCCACTGCCGTGTTTGCCTATAACATTAGTTATCATTCTGCCATGGGAAAGAGTCCCTTCCAACTACTATGTGGCCAACACCCGGCCCTTCTGGCATTACTTTATTCGTGTTTAGAAGACACCAGCATAATGGAACCCCACCACTACTTGACAAACCTCGCGAACTTTCTGATCAGACTGCAAACTGAAGCATAATCCTTCAGCTTAGCCAAGAAAATTAGGTATCAGGCCACCGATTAGGTACATCATAGCAGGCTGGTGACATTTAAAGATGGCGATATGGTTCTCTTCCATGAACAACATGGATTCAGGTGGAAACACAAGCTGCCCAGTATTTGGACTAGTCCTTTTAAAGTTATTGAGAAAACTGGGGTTGATGCATATACCATCAAGGATCCTGTAAGTGGTTAGATCATTAACCAAGTACATGCAAAGTTCCTCTGATCATACAAGCAATAGGAACCTTATTGTCCAGTCAAGGAGGGGGTAATGTCATGATTCTGATATGACTGGACAATAATCGTGGGACATCTAGGGCAGAATCTACCAAAAATGATATCAGATATGAGCATTCAAGTGCCTCGAGACAAGGCAATATTAGGATTAACTGGTTTTATTGGATATAACGGGTTTACATTGGATCGCCTCTAAATAAGGCGATGTCAACATTTGATGAATACAAATTAAATCACCTACAATTAGGGCGATAGAGAATTAAAGAATAACCAGCTGAAACAAGGAGAATTGGTGGAACCAAATAGTCCAAGATATGTGAGTGGTATTGTCCAAGCCGCTGTAATATAAGCGAGATGGGTGATTAAGAGGAGGTGGTTGTTAAGTGAGTTTAGGGTAAGCAGAATAAGAAAAATACATGGTATTAATTATATTAAATAAAAGAGGTTGTGGGAGCAATTGCTAAATATTTATTTATAAGCTTATTCTGTTGTTTCCTGGGCAACGATCATCATATTGTTGGTCCTGATTGCTCAGTGGGTCAAACCCTATGCAAAATCTGCCGGCCTATCTATTGATACCACCAATTTTATAACAGTGTGGATGTCACTCAAGAGATAAATTTAGGTTCTAATATGTTAAACTCACAAAAAATGCTTTAAATATAGAAAAACGACAACTGCAAATACCGTCTCATTTTCTCAATCAGAAGAAAAAAGAAAATAAGTTCGCTTGCTTTTTAAAATAAGTTTATAAATACAAGACATTTGTTCAATAATAACCTGAACCATGAGCTCCACAAGTGAGCTAGGCCAGGCTTTGGCCTCATTCGCAGCACTATCCTGGGGACAGGCCTTACTTCTTGCTTGCAGCATTGCTGGAACTCTAGTCTGCAAATGCATAGGAAACTTGTGAAATGGTGCACGGGTGAGAGTGTGGTTCTCTGAGGGACTATCAGTCATGTGGTTGATGACATGGCTGGTGCTGCCCAACTCATTTGTCACATATTGGCAAGAACCTGTGCATTACATAAAACGAAACTCAAATACTTTCCTCTCTGTTTTGTTTGGGCCCCAGGAAGAAACGGTGGTCTCCAACGGAGAGTAATGGAACTGACATCTCTTGACCATGTTTATGGTGGGATTCTCGTTGCATTTTTGCTATGTGAAGTAGGACAATTATGGGTAATAACTCAGCAAACCATAGTGGTCTAGACAAAGCCAAAACCACCTACCAGATGGGTAGCATTATCCATAGAGGCATTAGATAAACTTCACCAGGTAATGGCGCAGATACATTTCTAGGAACGGTTGGCACAGGCGATGGGGGGGGAATACCCTATTACACTCCAACTAGCCCAGGTGGTGGATGCATTACCTCCAGAATTGGCAGGGTGGTTCCAGGAACTCATTGTGGAGCAGGATAGTTTGCCAAATTCCATGGAGGAGTGTGTGGAGATGATTGATTGGGTGGCATGTCTGGATGAAGCAAAAGATGATGCCTGGCCAGCATTATTGTCAGTCAGCCAGGGACATAGCTCTGGAGAAGAGTATGCGCAGGTCTTCCATCCGCTGGAAAATGCAGCACAGGTTACAGATTCCTAGTCCTCACAAATGTTCTGCCAGGGGTTGCAGCTAGATTTGCTAGCAGATTTGGTGGTAGCAAAGGTCCAAGAAACGCTGGGGAGGAAGTATCTTTTTGCAGTTCAAGTTAGAAAACAATTAGCACTGGCATGGGACTGGCTGGAAGGAATTAATTTCACCTGGGAAGGGACAGTCCCCAGTAAGCGGCCGTTCCAGTCAAGGGGGTGGCACCCAGCCCCAAGAAACGTGGGAAATGTTCAAGGGGGAGGGCGCCAAGGGAATATATCGAAATTTCCATCAGCCAATTCGCAAGTGAAAGACTCATCCAAAAATAAATCGCCTTATTCACTTTATTCTTGACTGTTTATCCCCATAGAGCTGCATATTGACAGGGGAATGGAAAGGGCAATGGCCCTGATAGATACTGGGGTGGAAGAGAATTAAGTTGAACTGGCATTGGAAGAGCTTTTGAAGTTGCAGGTGCAGGAAGGACTGGTGGTGGTTTTTGCCAATGCCTCATGAAGGGAGCCATCGTGGCATGTATGCCCTTTGGTGAAGGTACATCGATCTGGGG
>JAKSZP010019017.1:0-48869 GCA_022478985.1 Massospora cicadina
GCACAAGTTGGTGTAACACCTAATCCAAATGATTTAAATGCTTCAGAAACGTCCATGAGGAGAATTTTTTGTCAAGGTAAAGAAGGCCATTTGATAACTTGAGGTCCCCAGAATGGTGTCCATAGCCCTCTGAAACGTAGCCAGGGCATTTGTAAGGAGGGTGTCTATAACTCTCTTGTTCACAGAGTGGCAGTGCACAGTGCACAAGGCCAGTGCCAGGGAACTAGCCGTTAGTGGTAAAGTAATTAGAGCCCAGCAGAGGGTGCTGGAGCAATAACAACGTAAGCATAGAAGTGCGAGTTTTATAATATACCCACCAAAAGCAACGTGGTGCACAAAACAAAAAGGGGTAAGCGACCCGGGTTGGAGGACCTGGTTGAACCAATAATGCATGAGGGGAGAGCTGCAAGGTACTTTCCATGGTAAGGTTAATGGAGCGTGAGACCTCTCAAAGAGTTCGCACACAGGAGTGTTCAGAATATCATAAAAGGTAAAAATGTAAAATGGGAAAAGGTTTTATTTGGGAAGTCAGCCAACAAGGATGTTGGGGAAAACAAATTTATACTGTAATGGGGGAATAAAAGTTATGCTGCAGTGGACCCATGCACTGACCCACCAATAGGGCAACGCTGCCATCTGAATTAATTGTATAGGCCAAAACCAACTTCACTCTAGTGATTGATTGAAGTTAGATACAATCAAACATGTTGTTTCATAAGTGGAAGGGTTTTTGAAACCCATTCCTCAACAAACTGAATAGAAGCATCCGCGTTAATTCAGTAGACTGTCCATTTTAACGCCTGGACCAACATAAGGAGCGGGCACTTGGCACCCCACTAGTACCAACATGAGCATATTTTGCCCATACCCAGCGTTGGTCTAAGGTATGCTTCAAGTCTGGGAGGCCCTGTAATTTCACCTTTTGGGCCTTCTGGTGCCCAGCCTTGTCCTTAGGGTCAGTCCATACTATGATTTCATGGGACCATGACATTACCCTCTCCTCACGATGGGGCTCAACCCCCCCTCCAGGGGCTTGCACAAGAGAAAAGTTCTTATGGGCAGGGTCCAACTTCATGGTGGCAACGGTCAGTTTAGGTTGAGATCTAGCAGCCTGGGGAAATGCTCGTGGAAGGCTTCAATCAGATAGTGGGCATGCACACAGTCGCATGCTAGAACCCAACTGTTCTCTGCAGCATCAAAGCCCTTCCAGGATACCATGTACTTGAGTCTTCTTTTAACATGGCGGGAGGCATCTATTTCATCCACCTCCCACTATGGCGCCCCATCCACGAGATAGGCCTCTGGAGTCTCTGGTGGGGGGCCCTTGAACAACGTCAGTTTGCTCTCATAAACACAGAGAAAATCCAGAATGAGGGGGGGAGATCTAGCTGGTAGGAGGCATGGCTTACCTTTTTAACAACGCGGTAAGGGCCAATCCTCTTTGGTCCCAGCTTCTTACATGGCTTCTTGATAGGGATGTTATGACCATTAAGCATCACGAGATCCCCTTCCTTGTAGCAGGACTCACTTGGCGCTTCCCATCAGCATTCTCCTTATACAACTGAATAGCCGCCTACAAGCTTGTGAAAACTCTGGTGAACCTTCTTGATTGTCTTGGCAAAGTCCACCACCGCTTCAACCTTAGACCCACAGCTGGGCTCCATGTTAAAGGCGGGGTTAAAGCCATGGCTAGCGAAAAATGAGTAACAACTGATTGAGGAGTGCAAGGTATTGTTGTAGCTAAACTGGACCATGTGAAGGTGAGGAGCCAAATCTGAATGATCCGCGGCGGTGTAACACCGCAGGGAGCTTCTCAAGCACTGGTTTACTCGTTCAGTCTGCCCATCTGATTGAGGGTGATAGGCAGTCAAATGGCAGGGGCGAATCTGAAGAGTTTTACACAACTCTTCCCAAAAGATGGAGGTGAATTGGGGTTCCTCAGTCACTGGTAATCTCTTAGGGAACCCCATGTAGCGTAAACACATGCGTGACGAAGAGCGTGGCATCTTAGCCACGGTTGTTGTAGTTCTGCAAGGAATGAAATGGGCGAAATTAGTAAAAAGGTCCACCACCACCATGATGGCATCGTAACCATCAGAGACAGGTAGTACCACAATGAAATCCACTGAGAGGGAAGTCCAGGGCCCTTCATCTTCCTGGACTGGTACCAACAACCCCGCTAAAGGTTGATAATTTGGCTTCATTTGGTTGCAGATCAAACACTCCTTACAATACCGCCCCACCTGATCAGGCAAGCCCTTCCAATTGTATGTGCGGCATATTAACTCCAACATCTTTGCTTTCCCAGGATGTCCAATGGTGAGTCCATCATGATGGTCTTGGCTGATTTCCAGGCGAAGTGGGCTAGCAGGAACATATAGGCGCCCCTGAAACCACACCATCTCATCCTTCACGTGGTAGCTCCTGGAGAGATCCTCTTGATTTAACTCGCACTTAGCCAGTAACATAGTATAGTTGGCTGCTAGTGGCTGGAAAAGACTACCTTCCTGAACATACCATATTCCTTAACATTTTCTAGAGGAGCAAGCGCTGGCCCGTTGGCCAGGGAGAGGGGTCGTTGAGGCAGAAGTTTACTTGGAGGAATCATCACCTGTGTGTTGTGAACTTCTACCTCTTTGAGATTGGGTGCTAAAGAAGGGTTGTGGCTCAAAGCATCCGACAAACCATTATACTTGCTTTTGGTGAAATCATACGTGAATGCAAATTGGGCAAGGGTCTCATGCCAATGGTCTGCCGTGGGGTTAAGACATGAGGAGCGCGGTAGTACAGCAAGGCACGGTGGTCTGTCATACCTGGAAAGGTTGGGATGAGCCATGCAAGTGTTGACACCAATAAGTCAGCGCCTCCACTACTTCCAATAACTCCTTATCATAAACGGCGTAATTCAACTCTGGCAAAGACATTTTGCTAGAAAAATATCCCACCGGATGCTCAATCCTTCTTCGCCTACTTGTAACAAGGCAGCTACTATGGCGAAGTTGGAGGCATCAGTAGACACAATGAACTCCTTTGAAGGGTCGACATGGCGAAGAACAGACGTGGACAACAGGATGCACTTCACATCTTGGAAAGCATCCTCCAAAATGGGGGACCACTGAAGCACTTTGGCACCGCTAGCCTTGTATAGGGGAGCCACAACCTCAGATGGATTGGGAGTGAACTTCTTGAGGAACGTACACGTCCCCAAAAAACTCTTCAATTCCTTAACTAAAGGTGGGGGTAGGCCACTCACAAACAGCCTTCTCCTTGTCTGCAGTTATCATGTGTCCCTGGTCAAACACGAGGTTGCCCAGAAAAGTGACCTGGGTTTTTGAAGAATTCACACTTGCTTATCTTCAGTGTAAGGCTGGCTGCCTTTAACCGCTCCACCACTTGCCGAAGGTGTACAGTATAGGACTCCAGATCAGGGGAAAACACCAGGATATTATCCATGTAGGCCGCGCATACCACTAACAGGTCCCCAACGCTGCATCAATGCTGCGTTGAAATATAGCATGGGCATTCTTAAGCCCAAAGGGCATGACCCAAAACTGGAAGATCCCTATTCTGGTATAATATACAGTCTTTCACTCCTGGCCCTTCTTTATCTGAATATGATTGAACGCATTGAGGCAATCCAGCTTGGAGAAGACCTTCGCCTTCTCCACATAGCGCGCAATCTGTGAATCCAAAGGGATGGGATTGAGGTCTGGTACAGTGACATTGTTAAGGTTCCTGTAGTCCACACATGGGCGTAAAGTACCATCAGACTTCTCCACAAAGATAAGGGGGAGCATACAGAGGAGTTACGCTAAAAAATCGCACCTTTGGCCAACTGTTCCTTCACCCACACATACAATGCCTTTTCCTCCTGTAAAGTCAAAGGGTAGATGGGGAAAATATATGCAACAGTTCCACCATGGGCTTGAAGTCACAATTAAACTTGGAGTGCTCAGGGAGTGCGTTGACGGATGCTGCATCAAAGAGGACTATAAACCATCCACACAGGAAGGTAAGGAAAATCCACGAAGGGCTTCAGCAAAGGAGCAAGATAAGGAGTGGAAACATTGGGCCAATGGGAACTCTCTTTCCGCTCAGCATAACCTTCTGAGCCAAACTACATCAATTTATAAAACAAATCGAATTCTCCCATGGTAGTTTCCTCCAATGTCATCAGATTCTTCACCAGCTGCTCCAGCGTGGGCCAGCGGTGAAACTCCCCCTGCCATTTTCCGTCCGGCAGGAAAATGCGCTAGGACTGGTTCTCCCAGTCATTTCAAACCTATGGGTCAATTTGTTCCACTCAAGGACCTAGACGCCCACCTTGCTCATACCAAAGCATTACCATGCTGCCCCTAGTGCTCCCCTGGAGCAACATGCGCTACAGCCTAAGGGTTAAGTATGGGAAACTATTCCCATACCATGACCAAGCCATTATCAAAATGGCACAGGCGGTGATGACACCCACCGGCTTTATTGATTTCCGCCCCTACAAGGGGTATTTTGACCTCAGCTTCACCTGCAAAGCCGACGCTGCCACTACAGCAACTGTGCCCCTGGTATTTCAGGGCACCCCTCTCCCCACAACTCGGACTCAGCTCCCAGAGGACATCACTCTGGTGGTCCAGTTTGCTGGACTGACCACCCACCTCCCCCTGGAGTGCTCCACCAGGAGCTGATGGACGGTTTGGAAGCCTATGGCTCCAACACCATCTTACAATTTGTGGTCCCAAATAAGGCCACACGACTTTCTGGGCCTTGGGCATATGCCACAATAAGCCCTGAATTTTATAAAATTGTGGTGGCAATTCCGCCATGCACCGTTATTCCCTCAGCGCATGCCATCCATTTTGGGCCCACATCGAGGGCGGGCGGATGATCTGCCCATCATGTTTTGAGTTAGACCACTCAAAATGCAAGTGCCCCTACTCAACCACTTCAGGCAGATCGAACAACCCATCCACCAACCTCCAATCCACTGCCCACCCTGTACAATTTCAGGCATGGGGACCAATCCTACCTCCTCCACCCCCAAAGCCTGATGCTGCAGCTACACCTGCAGCCATCAATCAGCCTCCTCCTCACCCCAATGCCATAAATAATTCCTCCAAACAAGAATCAGATTGGATCCCAATTCAATACCATGCTTCCACAAATGAACTAAGCAAACCTCAACTGTACGTTGATTCCCTAATACAGTTCAACCAAAACCCATGGGAATTATTGGCTAAAATTGACAAATCAGGTAAGTTCATTGAAGAACCATCTCTGCAAATTGAGCGGTTCATTAATGCAGAACGGGATGCCAAAAACCCCTTGACTTTATACCCCACAGCCAAATGCCAAATCATTTTGTAGTGATCACCAGCTTGCAGTTGAAGCAGCTGCAACACCAGATTGTCATCCTGCTGTAAAGCTGTTGCTAAATCAGTAGTGATACTCAAAGGAGGAACTCCACCTTCTGTTATCCCCGCAACATTAACCTAAAAAAGAATAGTATTGAACAAGTATTACAAAAATGCATATGATGCTATCTAGAACGTGGCAACTATAGCACGTAATCCAAAAGCAAAAATAACCTGAACCAACATTGCCACGTTCATTCAGCTCCCAGATACCCAAATTAAAGCTGAAAAAGCTTTACCCAAATATAACAGTGCCATTTACCTAGCTGGCAATTTCCATGAAATTCCAATTATCAGAGATACCGAACCACATACCGCAGATGCCCCAACGCCATTACTGACAGCCATGACATGCACTCTGCTATGAGAGGAAGAAGCTGCTGCTGAAGAGGCTGTCAAAAATGAGCCCCCGACCCCCCTACCCTTCCGCCATGGAGGGATAAATAGCTTCCTCTGCCCACCTGGTTGGTTAGTTTTTGAAGCAGTTCACTCAATCTGCTTATTAGGGCGTTTTGTTTGAAGCAAATAGTTACGTTTTAGTATATTTTTAGTTTTGGTAGTGTCTGTCCCCTGGTTGGCTTGCCTAGAATAAACAACATTGGGCCAATGGGGTAATGTGCCTTGGGCGTTATTCTCTGACAAAGGAATAAACAACTGGTGACTATTTACCAAAGACAAGGATAGAGTGTTTTCTTTCAAATTAGTCCTGACGTCAAACTTTCTCCACCACTCAACCCCAAAATAATGGGAAACAAGAGGTGCTTGATAGCTTGAAAATGGTTGGACAGAAGATAGGCGCCCACCTGGTAGTCCACCAACCCCATGACATTCAGCGCAGGGATACCTTGAGAAGCCCCACCTATAACCATACCACCTGGTGAGTACGTCAACCCAAGGTAGTCAGCAAGGTATAAGTCCATTAAATTATTTGAGGCACCAGTATCCACTAAAATAGTTGTGCTGAACTTCCCAAAAGAAGATGTAAGGGTAGCAGTCAAGAGGAAATATCCAGAGTGAGATTTATTTAAAGCAGAAGATGCTCCCACCTCACCTAAAAATTCTCCTGGCTTGAGCAAAGCATAAGGGTAGTTTTGAAATCATAAAAGGGGATGGATAGCTGGCCACTCTTGCTACTGAGGCCACATACCCCCCATGCCTTCTGCAGGTGCATAAACATTTTCATATTGGAAACGCAGTTCTTTTTCAACTTCCTGAGTGCTGAGAATCATGGAATTTGTCAAACGGGAATTTTCTGGTGTGATTTTCACACACAGGAATAGGTTCCAAATATGAGCAAGGAGAGGGCCATTATGATTCAGAGGTATATATCAGGTTTTCATTATAAAACGTGTTTATAATTATTAATGTCTCTACTACTTTAACCTCAATGGAATCCTGACGCTATCCAAGGCCAGCACCCCCAAGCCCATCTACCCTGATTCTGCCAGCATCATCTGAACACGCTGTTGAAGGAAAACTCGTTTCTTGGAATGAAAGTTGATTATTTTGGTGGAACGTTGAGGAATCATGACTTTTGGATCTCAAAGCGTCCAAATCCACCAGGTACAAACATGAAGGGTGGATAATTTCCAGTTGGAGGCAACCATAATAACGCCAAGTTGCCCCAACTTTCAGGAAAAATAGGGAACAGTGGTGCGGCTAATGACAGCTGGAGCCCACAGCTGGCGCCCACTGTTTCCACTTGGAAAAGTTTCACACGGAAAAAGTTCATGCACATAAGAAGATTTAGCTGGTCAACTAATGTAAGGAGAGTGTATATAACTCTCCTGTTCCCAGCGTGGCAGTGAACAGTGCACAAGGCCAGCGCCAGAGAACTAGCCATTAGTGCTAAAGTAATTAGAGCCCAGCAGAGGGTGCTGGAGCAATAACAACTTAAGCATAGAAGTGTGAGTTTTATAATAACATACCCACCAAAAGCGATGCAGTGCACAAAACAAAAAGGGGTAAGTGACCTGGGTTGGAGGGGACCTGGTTGAACCAATGGTGCATGAGGGGATAGCTGAAATGTATTTGCAATGGCAAGGTTAATGGAGCGTGAGACCTCCTCAAAGAGGTTCGCGCACAGGAGTGTTCAGAATATCATAAAAGGTAAAAATGTAAAATGGGAAAAGGTTTTATTTGGGAAGTTGACCGACAAGGATGTTGGTCAGGGGAAAACATATATAAATTGGAATGAGGGAATAAAGGTTATGCCGCAGTGGACACAATCACCAACTCACCAATAGGGCAACGCTGCCATCTGAACTAGTTGAATAGGCTAAAACTGACTTCACTCGAGTGATCAATTGAAGTTAGATACAACCAAACATGTTGTTTCATAAGTGGAATGGGTTTAAAAACCTCGTTTCTTGACAAACCAAATAGAACCGTCCACATTAATTTGGTAGACTGTCCATTTTTAACGCCTGGACCAACATAAGGGGCTGGGCACTTGGCACCCCACTAGTACCAACCTGGGCATATTTTGCCCATACCCAGCGTTGGTCTAGGGTATGCTTCAAGTCTGGGAGGCCCTGTATTTTCACCTTCTGGGCCTTCTGGCGCACAGCCTTGTCCTTAGGGTCAGTCCCTACTATGATGTCATGGGACCATGGCAGCATTACATAACACTGAGGCATTTGAGTAGGCTGGAATAACTCCTTAGAGTTGCATCACGCAATTCTCCTGTCCCAAATCTGCCAGCTTGATTTTCCAGCACCTGATTCCAGGTCCAGGGTCAAAAAATATTAGCACCGTCCAAGTGGTATAAGGCATCATCAATTCAGGTCAGAGGGTAAAAATCCTTATTGGTGATATGTTAAATTTCTCTGGTAGTCAATTACTACATAAAGGGCTCAATCCTTCTTTTTAATGATCAACTAGGGAAGCCCCAAATCTTTGGGATGGCTCCAGAATTCCCTTCTCCCGCAGCTTCCCTATTTTATCAGAAACTACTTCTTCCATAAATTGTAGATGGCATTTCAGCCAGGCTGGATGGGAGAGTGGTCATCTATATCCAATCAGTGTTTTCCAATGCGCATCTCAAGTCAAGGTCAATGGAAGCATATATTCTTCAATAATTTACTAGCATCATCGCTCAATCCATTTCCTCCTCCAATAACCCTGCTAAAGTTATTCTAGGGATTATGGTCATTTTGCCAGTTTGGGTTCCAGTATGCAAGCCAAACTCCTCCAGTGACTCAAACTCATGTAAGCGGAGGACCTAATCAATTGGGGTCAAGTGTAGCTATGCTACCACTGGTGTCTTTGGACCATTATTGGGCCTTTCTGCAGATCACCTCTAACAATTTAATCTCTCCGTGCCCAGATAATATGATACCAGGGCCTCATGAGATTTAAATTGTGATAGTTGATAGGCCTGAAGACCTCCCTGTATATCCCCTCTGGTATATCAAATTAAAGCTAAGTTCACACTATATTTGATGTCCAGAGGGTAGTGTTATGGTGGCCGCAGATCGGTGATAAGCCCTAAGTGCTCATATTTTATTGTGAAGAGTCCTAGTTGATTTCAATCACCTGTAGCGGATGGGAATTACACTGTAATGATACATGAGCTAACTAGACCAGTGCAGGCAGAACTTTCTGACACACCGCTTAAGGTGAAGTAAAACATGGTTTGTTGTCTCAGAATCTTAAAAGTTTACTCAGCCATAATGACTTCCCCATAAAGTGGTGCATGGAGGCTGCTCCTATCAGCATGGCATTGTTGTGGTTTGGTAACACAACTGTTGGCACAGAGATGACAATCGGATATAACCAAAGAGGCAGTAGACAAATCAGCCCCTCTGAGACAGTTATTCTGCCCAGATTTCCTTATACAACCCAGTACTCCACATCTTGGTTCAACCATAGCTTGGCCACCAACTTCATTGAAACTATATTGACCAGAGTGTCAGTGTCTATGATCACACAAATTTTATTTCTAGCCATATAAATATCACTATAGGTACACTCAGAATAAGAAAAACATTAATTGTTAAATACTTGTATATCTAGGGAATCCTTTTTTCAAGTAACCGCTTGATGGCAATTATGACCTTAGTATTCCTTAATGATCACCTCTATAAGATGGAAATGTTCATACCTTTCAGTGATGGCACTTCTGAAGAGGGCCGGGTTTCATCTAACAAGCATTTCTCCAATATCAGGAAGGTGTAAGGCTTTTGGGTCTCCTGGCGGCACTCATTCACTGCTTCATCTTTAGCTTATGAGCAGGTCAGCACATTTATGTCATCAGCGGGTTATTTTATAGCATCACATATTTGGATTGGGGGTTGAGGCGAACTCAGCTTATTGGATCAGGAGGTAAAAATGAAGTAGAACCAGTAGAGGAAGAGGGTCCCATATCTATTCTGTCAGATATTTTCCCTGACCATACTGTTCATCTATACATCATGGACTTGCCACTTGGTAGGGCAGTTTATTCCATAAAATCCTTGGCAGCTTCATTCATAAAATGTAGCCAAAAGGCATCTCTTCTCTTGGTGTCGTAGAAAATTCCAGCTTGAGGCTTGGGTGAAGGATTATAGGATGGCCAAGGGTGGGGCAGAAGATTATAAGATGGTCATGGACTGGCCAGAGGATTATAGGATGCCATGGTGGCTCTCTAGAAAGAAGGAGGTCCAGTGGCAGCCATCATTGGCTTCCATCCTAAGTTAGGTGAACTGAACATCGCGACTATTGTCACAAATAGTTAGCAATTTTTGTGGGATCCACCAACGGATGCCACAAATATTTTGTTAAAGTGAGAAAATTTACTTTTAAATAAAAGTAGTAAATAACGCTTTGTTAAAGTTTTTTATGTTTTTTATTGCCCAAGCAGGGAAAGCCAAAAAGGTCCTTTCTTTGATACTAGTTTTCCTATTTGAACTAGTTCAAATCCTGGGATCATGGGTATTCGAGGCTAAAGTATTATAAAACTGAGTCATCCAAATTAGGGAATATAGGCTTTTGGCCTATCAGATCGAAGATAAATTTTTTTAGGCAAAACTGACCCATGTGGTAATGATTTGATAAATTGTATCCAATCACCAGCGAGTAAAATCTTCTCACCTTGAAGATGGTCAGATTCTTTGGTCATGATTTGTTAATTTTCACCCTATCATCATCGTGTAAAATCTTCTCACCTCGGAGGTGTTCAGACCCATGTGGTAACAAACACCTTGAATTCAGCTGAGAAGTCAAAGAATTCCTATTATCAGTTCTTACCTTATTAAGCTGATTTTAGTTTATAAACCATTTTTTCCCAATAGTTAGGATTCCACCAAAAATCCGTCAAGGCTTTTTGCTGTTGTTACTCATATTGTTGATAACCACAATATCATTTGTAGATTGGGCAGGTGATGGGCCAATCATGGTAGTAGATTTGGGGGCAATTGCACCTCCAACATTCTTTTTCATAAGTCAAGAAGGAGAATGTCCAACATTGCCTCCCTCAAGAATGTTGGGTGGGGTGTAGGGTCGTAGGAAATGGCCATGTACCCAGTTTATGATAATTCCTGTAGCCAAAGTCTTTATAGAATATTCATTTCCTCTCTTATACATGATGGTAAATGGCCCCTCCCAGATTGATCCAAGTTTGCCACTACATAAAGTTACGCGATTGTGGTAATATAAAACCATATCTGACACTTGGAAAGAAGGTAAAGGAGCTCGGAGCTCATAGGCAGCCTGGCCTTCCTTAGTAACTGTTTTAGCTAGGTTGGTCATAGCCTCTGATTAGCTGAATGATTTGGTTGGCTAACCTTCGCATGGCTTTCTCAGGCTCCTCTCCTCTAGAGAAGACATCCTTAGATAGAAGAGCAGGTATGCCCGGTTCCCTGCCATACAAAACTCAGAAAGGGGACATCTTTAAAATCCAATGATAGCTAATTTGATAAGCCATAAGAGCGCTAGGGAGATAATGATCCCAATGAAAGGGATCAGACAAAGCCATTTTCCGTAAGATAGAAACCAAAGTACCATTTGCTCGCTAAACTGTAACATTGGTTGATGGGTTATATGGAGCTGAGAATAATTGCTGGGCTCCCATGGAAGCAGCCAAGATTTTGACTACTCTGGATGTAAAATTTTTCCCGTTATCACAGAGCAGTACTTGAGGGCACCCATGTTGAGTGAAAATATTTTGATGTAGGAAGGTGGCAGTGGCCTTAGCAGTTTGGGCCAGCAACGCAACAGCTTCAACCCACTTCGTGAAGTGGTCAATGCCTACCAAAATATATCTGTTTTCACCTGTGGTTTGAGGAAGCGGCCCTACTAAGTCCAAGCTTATGTTATGGAATGGCTGTTGCGGGGTAGTCAGCTGATATTGATACCTAGTTTTGATCTAAGACTGCTTCTTACATGTAAGGCAAGCATCCAAGAATTCGATGATGGCTTCCATGATTCCCTCCCAGAAGTATTGATCCTTTATCCATTCGTAGGTTTTCTTTACTCCTCCATGGCCTAAGGTTGAATGAGCTTCCAAGATAACAGGTACACGTTCCGAGGGTCTTAGGTAAGGCAACCACTTTGCCCCCACTTGTTTATACAACTTCCCGCTTTCTACTTTAGTGTTGCAGGAGTGCTGGGCCAACGTCCTCTGTACAGGCTCATCCTCATTTTCCCAGTCGTTTGAGGTCATAAAAGATCATACAGCCACTCAGCTCCACTGTTATCTAAGTGGAGATGGGCAGCCGAGTTAACCCATCAACATTCATGTGGCAGGTTCCAGCGCAGTGTTCAATCTTCATATCATAATGCTGGAGCTTTAGAGCCCAGCGAGCTAACCACCCCGTAGAATCCTTCATGCTTTTCAACCATTTTAAAGATGCGTGGATCATAATCACAGTGAAAGAGGTCCCATACAAGAAAGGGCGGTAATGCTTCACAGCTAGTAGAATGGCAAGACACTCCTTCTCTGTAACACTTTAGTTGCGTTCCACCTTTGATAGCAGCTTACTAAAATACGAGACAGGATGATCTACCCCTTTTTCATCTAATTGGGCTAGGATGACACCAACAGCGTAGTCTGAAGCATCTGTAAACAAGATAAATGGTTTTACATAATTGAGATGCCTTAGGATAGGCCGTTTTGTAGCAGCAACTTCATTGTTTCATATGCAGCCTTCTTTTCAATGCCCATTGAAAAGGGATATTCTTTTTTAATAAGTGAACAATGGGCTCGCTGAGTTGGGCAAACTTAGGGATGAACTAATGGTAATACCCCATCATCCCTAGAAATACCTGTATATCCCATAGGTTTTGGGGGGTGGCATTCTGCAATCGCTTCAACCTTAACTTGTATGGGTTGGATACCCTCTCGAGAAATGGTATTTCCAAGGAAGTTTAATTTCTTTTGGAAAAAAGTACACTTTGAAGGTTTTATTTTGATAGTTGAGCGTCGTAAGCATTGGAAAAAACCTTCAAATGATCAAGGTGTTCATTAAAAAACTTCAAGAATACGGTAATTTCATAAAGGTAGACAATAACGCAGGTTAACTTAGGATCCTGCAAAATGTGATCCATCGCATGCTGGAAAGAGGCAGGTGCGTTGCACAACCCTTGAGGTAATCGCGTGGGTTGGAAAAGACCTTCACTGCATATCAACGCGCTCTCTCTTGATCTTGAGGAGATAGATCCATTTGCCAATAACCACTGGCCAAAGCCATGGCAGAGAAAAAGTTTGAGCCTGAAAGCTGGGCCAGTGCATTGTCAATGCGTGGGATAGGATAGCTATCCTTTTTTGTAAGATTGTTTAACCTGCAATAGTCCATAACTATCCGATGACCTCCATTTATCTTCTTAATTTAGCAAAAGGGGGGAGGACCAAGGGCTTTGCGAAGGAACTAATAACCTCGCGTTTAATAACTGCATGAGTTAAATCACATTTGTTGTTCCTCCACCTTTGACCTATGATAAGGTTTTGACCTGATGGGATGGGCATCACCCACATTGATGGAATGACACCAGCCCTTCATGAAGCCATAATCATTGTCCGACTTTGAGAATATATCATTTTTATACTCATCCAGAAGAGTATGCTCTTTCTCCAACTCATCTGAGGTCAGCTCATCCGAAATATGGATGTTCAGCAAGGTACATACCAGGTTATCTGTGGGTAGGCCTAAATCTGCCATCAAACCGATGGAGTGAATTTGTTCAACTTCCTCCACAGGGAGTAAAACCCTCGGCCCACCTCCTGGTACTTTCTTACAAGTATATCCTTATCAGTGAGATTCCCCAACAATAGAGTAATAGGCCTCAGATAGGCTGGGTCTAAAACACCAGGCAATACCCGAGGCTCAACAGGGCTAATTCAGTCAATGCTTAAGAGGTGTAATAAACAGTGGCGAGAGATTTTAAGAGTGATTTTCGTGTCTATCACCCGTTGTTCACCAGGTTTAATCACCACTTCATTGGCCGCATAAAACGAAATACCCTCAGCAGCATCCACGGAATCAAGCAATTTTTTTTATTTCACCCAGAGGTGGTATAATGTATAGGTAAAGCGGAAAATGAGTGCTCAACCATGCAAGAGTATTCCTTCTTGCAGGGTACTTTATTGGCTAGAACTAAGGGGACTTCATAATTGAGCAATGACAAGAACCCTTGCTTCATATTGATAATGCCTTCATATTCAATCATAAACTGAGTACCTATAAGCATATCATAAGCGTTATTTAAAGCCACTGCAGGGGCTGATAGAATAAGCTTCCCAATATGGATGGGAAGGGATGAGTAAGCACCCAGTGCGTGGGTGTTGTTGGGACCAGCGGTTCCAAAGTCTTGGTTATATTCTAAGTCAGGTGCAAGTTTTATCTTTTTCATCAATTTGGAAGAGATTACGTTCACCGGGGAGCCTGTATCTAGGATAGCCATCACCCAAACTTTTTGGATAACCACTTCAACATTCATAATTATCCCCCAAAAATGGGAGATAGCACATAAGACCTCCTTAAGATAAAAAGTGGAGGTTAATTTGCACTCAGTCTCAAGGTGACTATCCCAGATGGACTGCATGGTATGGCCATGCTGAGGAGGGCGAATAAGGTTAGACAACACCTCATCCGCATTGTTGGTAGTATCAATAATGGCTGGTTCCCCTACAACTTGATGGAGATACATTTCTTCAGGTATGGTGGTTTCATCTACTCCTCCAGCATTCAAGTGATCAGGGACTTCCACTTCAGCAGGTACTCCTACAACGAAATAGCCAACCTCATCTGTTCCCCCCTATGAATCATCCCCCAGTGTATTAGTAATGTGAGGTAATGGCATAAGTTGCTTAAATGAGTCAGGCACATGAGATTTGTCAGCAAAAGGTGTGCCTTACCCTACGCTGACATTGCTTTTCCCTGCTCCTGTTCCTCGGCGTTAGCTTTCTTTCCAGCACACAGCCTCCTAGTGTCCAAACTTGTAGCAGTATTCGCACCAAGGGCGTTCAGGACGTTTTGCTTTGGGGTTTTGCTCTTCAGAGCCCATTATCTGAAGGGGCTCCTTCTTGTCTTTAATAGCTAGGGCTCGAGGCTTAGGCTTTGAATCCTCAATGGTTAAAACGTGAGGAAGAGATACTGCTCCACGTGGAACTTTGGGCTTAAGGAAATCAGCGACATCTATTAATGCCTCCTTGATGTCTTGGATGGTATGGAAATAGCGCTTAACTGAGGTGATGTGCATTGCTAGCGGAGGGTAAGAAGCCACTCCAGTCAAAACGGCAGCTACAGCATCATCCAAAGTCAACATCTTTGAGGTTAGCAACGTCTGTGCTTCCATATAGAATCATTCCGCAAAGGCGACCACTAACTCTCCTTTTTGGATACTCATTTGCATAAAAGCTTGCTTTTTCATACTTTAGCCTGTTTGAACCAAACGTGTTTAAAAGGCCTCTTTAACTTCGGACCATGTGCTAAAAGCATCCATGTGTGGGACCATCACCTCCTGTGTCATATGGCCCAAACAGGAAAGTATATGTTTGGCCTTCTGACGATCCGTTGCCCCTTCCATAGCTGCTTCATAAACGTATAAAAATGAAGCAATGCTGCCTTCACCCGGGATAAACTTGTCTTTGAACGTCGGTTTAAATGTACTAAAATCACCCCCAGTAAGGGTATGAAAAGCTGGAACTTCTGTTTCTGGGGTTTCAGAGTGGTAGTTTAAATGGTCAAAAGTCTGCGAAAGGCGATTGTACTGGTCATTCATGGCTTCAGGCTGGGTTTCCATTTTGGCGAGGGCTTCTAGGGGCCCAGATTCACATAGTCTCAGTTGACCTTCGATCCCTAATTTGTGAGTTTCAAGATCTTCCACTCAGCTCTCCATTGCATTGACTTGAAAATGGAGTTGTGACACCAGCAAGCTTAGGTTTAATTGAGTAGTTTCCACAGCTTCAACGCGGTTCTTCAACTCTTCTTTCATTTGTTTACACCCTTCATCATCACGAGGGTGTGAGCTTGGGCCTTGTACTCCATCCTTGATCTGCTCATACTTCTGCTCAACCTGCGTTAATTGACTAAATACTTCCTTCAACAGCACAGGGCTTTCCAGTGAAGCTTTCACCACTTTTGCTTTGGTTTCACATTCAGTCAGGCGATGTGCCAAATATTTGGTATTTTCAAACAAAGCTTTGAGAGTTAGCTCCTTTTCTAACTGAAAACCTTGGCTGCAAGGGTGGTGGCGCTAGATGGTTCAAGCAACAGATGGCGTTAAAGCTCATCAACACGCGAAAAGGCCTGAATTAACTGTCGCTCCACCACAGCCACACGCTGTTCATATTACTCTTGAGGGACGGAGTCAGGGGCTGAAAGGTCCCGGTGCATTTGCTCATTATGTTTTTTAAGTTCATTAGCAAACTCCTCCAACAATGAGCGGGTGCTAGTGGTGGAAGCGTTCAGTTCATCCCGGAATATCTTCATGGCCTTAACATACTTTACAATCCCAGTGTCCATAGTAGTAAGTCGATCATGCAGCTGTATGATGAAGTTATAATTAGCTTCCACACCAGATCTAACTGCTCCAAGATGTTCAGAGGTCAGTTGGTACAACTTATAATAAGCTAAATTCAGAGCTGCATGAGTATCTAGGTGTTGATGTAACTCTTCATGATGTCTGGCTAAGAGATGCATCATGTGTACCAAGGCAGGGTGAGCAAACTTGCGTACGTAGGTGGTCAAATTTGTAAGCTGACCATAGGTCTCTGGGAGGACACTAGTCTCATAGAGAAACAATTGGCATTCCTCTACCAATGACACTCGTTCATGAGATGCAATTTCACCAGGGTTAAGGATACCATGAGTAAGGTCTCTCACGGCTTCAGTGGCTGGCCAGGTGATGTGACGAGACTCAGGTATTAATATGTGCTCAAAATTGTTCAATAAACATCAAAGCAGTAGGGCTCTCCATTCAATCATCATCTTCAGTCCTTCCCCATTTTGCACCCAACGGGTGACACTCTCCATTTCTTTAATACTTTATTGTAGTATTCAGGGTGGTCCCCCATAGTGAGCACTAGTTTGTGGGATCTACCGACGGATGCCACAAATATTTTGTTAAAGTGAGAAAATTTACTTTTAAATAAAAGTAATAAATAACGCTTTGTTAATGTTTTTTATGTTTCTTAGTGTTAAAGCAGGGAAAGCCAAAAGGTCCTTTCTTTGATACTAGTATTTCCTATTTAAAACTAGTTGAAATCCTGGGACCATGGGTATTTGAGGCTAAAATATTATAAAACTGAGTCATCCAAATTAGGGAATATAGGCTTTTGGCCTATCAGATCGAAGATAAATATTTTGAGGCAAAACTGACCCGTGTGGTAACGATTTGATAAATTGTATCCAATCACCAGCGAGTAAAATCTTCTCACCTTGAAGATGGTCAGATTCTTTGGTCATGATTTGTTAATTTTCACCCTATCATCATCGTGTAAAATCTTCTCACCTCGGAGGTGATCAGACCCATGTGGTAACAAACACCTTGAATTCAGCTGAGAAGTCAAAGAATTCCTATTATCAGTTCTTACCTTATTAAGCTGATTTTGGTTATAAATCATATTTTTCTGATAGTTAAAATTCCTTTGAGAGTCCGCCAAGGTCTTTTCGCCATTGGTACTCATATTGTTGATAACCACAATATTATTTGAAGATTGGGAAGGTGATGGGCCAATCATGTTAGCAGATTTGGGGGCACTCGCACCTCCAACATTCTTTTTCATAAGTTGATAAGTAGAATGTCCAACAATTTTAATTAAAGGATATTATCTTGAAAGACTGGTTTATAGCGTTGAAGAGCTTATGGTGAAGGTATCACCTCTGAAGTCAAAGCAAACACAATGTTGGCCTCAGATAAAGTTTCTGACCTTACTAAGATATGCGCTTCCAAAATGAATCATTATGCAAGCTCTATAGGGGTTTTGTTCCGCTGGAACCCAATAATCAGAAAGTCAGACTTTTTGTTGAGCACTTTTTTCTACAACCACACAGAAGTCAAACATTATGCTCTTAACCCTCTGATAGGTAATTGAGATAACCTTTAGATAGCAAGTAACCTGATTGGCGCTCTCAAAATCTAAAGTATATATCTGTAGCTTATCTTATGGCGTTTGAAGCTCCCTCAAAGGCGATTTTAAAGCGCCTGAAAACCTGTGCATGTTTCAATCCCAATTCAATGGAGGAAACTTGTCAACACAAACACCTTTGTCCCGGTCAAACTCATTTGTTTTTGGAGTAACATGGGGCACTTCTTATCTGGAATAGCTCAAGCCAAGGCGAGGGAATGACACAGGGGAAAGGTGAAACTCAGCTTGTCTGCTGGGTTGGTCAATGTCATGGTTACATAGCCTGATTGAAGGCACCAATGTCAAGGATAATGCTGGGCATCAGGAGGTCTAAAGGTTCACGTTGCAGGACCTTCCTGACCTAAAGCACACCTTGGATTGACGCTGGGTACAAGCTAAATATGCTCAGGTTGGTCTAGGTGAGGTGCTAACGCCCAGCCCATTCGAATCAGCTTTAGCTTTAAAATAAAACAAGTTACCTCTTAAACAACAATGGCTTAAGTCAATTAATTGGTGAACGGGGTTCAAAACCCGTTCAGTTTATGAAATATCCAACTTTAGACGGCCTCATCTTCAGTCACTTACTAGGGTTCAGACTATTTTTGAAGTATATAATCCTGTCAGATGGAAGTGTGCACTTATTAGTGCACCTCAGCTTGGTAACAAATATCTGATAGATAATTTATCCAGCTCAGCTTAAATATGCTTCTTTAAAACCAACTTTTCTCATTGGTTGTCTTCCTCCCTTCAGTAAACCCCTAGTCCATTTTATGTATTTTTATATGTTGACTTGGGAAGCCCTGTGCGCAGACCTCTTAGAGGAAATCTCACAACATGTTAGCCAATTTATTTCTTTTGAAATCATTACAGCCTCAGATACATAGCTAGGCCTTAGGGGGTGGAAGGCGAGTTATTAGGGCATACGGTTACTAACCTGAAGGTTGTGGGTTCAATTCCTGCCCTTCGCACATCAATCAGGGTGCCAGCCAAAGGAAGCTATTGGCGGTTAGTAGGTCTAATAACACGAAAACCTTACCCATGATGTAACCAGAAAATTTTGAGTCCCAATCCAAAGGTGGAAAACTTTCTTCAATGGAGTTGACCCTGTTCAGGTTTTATGTCATTTCTTTCTTTTGTTTCTTTCTTTTGGTAATGCCTGTCCCCTGGTCAGCTTGCCTCAGTTAAATAAAATACATAACTAGGCCTTCCATGTTCTTTCCAAACTGGGTTACCCGTGACTTTAGCCTTGTACAAATCTTGGTTATGAACTTCCCTTTGAGGCACAGCCAAGTTTTACTGATTGCTCAATTTCTAATTACCTGCACCATTCTAAGCACTCTCGCCATATTGCTTTAGCTCCATCTCCCTCAGCTGGGCTAGCTTTTTCAACCCTGACAATTAGTTTCCTTGCATTGGTCCAGTGCTCCATGAACCACCACGCTAGGAACTGGGGAGTTATAGACGCTCTCCTGACAGTCACTAAGGGGTTGGGTGCCTCTTGGACTTCTTTAGCTGGTGACACACCGAGCACTAGAGATATTCTTTTGGCGAGGTTTAGTCTTACACAGAGCATCCGAAATGTGCAAGTTGATTTATATTGCCTTCTTGTTTGTAAAGGGCTTTTGTACTCAGCTTGGCGTCACTCCTATTAAAGTGCCAACATTCTTAATAATTGTCTATTTATTTCTTATTTGATTTCACATTGGGAACTTTAGCAATATTTTTAGCGTCCAGTTTCCACTTAGTGCAGTGCAGTTGTTCGTTAACGTCATCTTGAGGTCTGATAATATATTGTTCTGATGGCCAAGGGTATGAAGTTGGCATATACCCCTTTGATCTGATCCACCAAAAATTTATGCTTGCAGAGTAGCTCATTAGTGGTTGGCGTGGTGTTCAAGATGATATTAATCTTGGCGTATTGCACTGACTCAGCAAACAGGGACAGTTTACTGTCAGCTCCTAATGGATCTGACATGGTTCATATAGAAAGATATACTTATTTACTTGAATAATTGAGCCCCCAGTAATGAACACCACATTTGGATTTCTGGTGGTGAATGCAATCTAGCGGAGAGTTGCACTTGAGCTAATACCCACTGATGCAATGAGAGGGCAATATTAAATCATCAACCTCTATCCATTATTAGTAAACTCTAAAATGGAAAGAAATCAGCTTATGTTACATTGATCTCTATTTTAATTGCAGAATTGCACTACCATTAACCTTGGGATTTACACAAGATATTGGATTAATGCAGAGTTGCACTATGGTCATCTAACCAAAACCTTATTCCTATTTTCCTCTGTCACCTTTTTTATACAATCATCTCTGAGGCCGCTTCATTGTCCAACCAGCTCAGATAACTTAGCTTCTCTAGATCTCTCAATATTTAGATTGTCATTAAAGCTTCCAGCGGATTTCCTACATTTGCACTAGGTTGGATGTTTATTAACAGCCATATTAGATCCATTAAATTTTTATTAGTGTTTTTCTTCTTGATTCTTGCAGATGACCAATAATTACCAGTGAATCTGCTAGGCTTTTTTTCCAGTCATATATAGTCTCTTGACAATAACCAAAAGGAATTTTACCCACTTACACGCATAGACGATTCTCTGAAACGCCTGAGTTGGTCAAATTAATTCTGGGCTATTGATCTGGCCAACATACTGGCAGATGGAGCTCGCATCATAGGACTAGTAGAAGTGCGTTTTGATCAGTATCAAGGCTAGTATGAGACAACTAGGATACCAAAGGGATTTGCAACGCCCCCGCCAACTTCCAGAGCTCAATGGATCGCATTCTTGCGATCTCAAGTTATCCAGTGTGTTAAATTATATTGACAACACCACTGTGTACAGCTGGACCTTCCAAGAGAATTTTTACACTTCTGCAAGGTTTCTACCTGGCTGCAAGCATCGAATTTGTAGTTAAAATGAGAAATTGCATCTTTTAAAAAAGCAACTGAAGTTCCTAAGGCACTATTCTACTCTAGCGGAATCAAGCCTGAGAATGGGAAGTCTAAAGTTATCGTGGCTATAGAGCCACCCAAGAGCATGAGGGACTTACATGTGTTCTTCAGGATGGTGTAATATTGCTGACAGTTCATCAACATTATTTGTGGACTTGGCTGCCCTCACTTACCTGCTGAAAACGGGAATGAAGTTCAAGTGGTGCCTGGAACAATAACAGGCCTTTATGAGTTAAAGGAAAGATTGGTAGCTGCGGAAATCTTGTACTACCCAGAATTCAACAAGAATTTTTATCTCTACACTGATGTGAGTGAAGTTGGGCTTGCTGCATTATTTCCCCAAAAGGGACGAAGAAGGTTATACCACCCTATCAAATATTTTTCGAAGGTGTATAGAAAAGTCATGAAAGTGAATACATTCTTTCACATAGAGAGAGTGCCTAACGGTTAAATGAGCAGTCAAAAATTTAAAACCTTACATGTATGGGGTCACTTCAAGGTCATGATAGATCATGCGTTGCCCTGCTGGTTGTGGAACTTGAAGGATTCCAATGGACGCCTTTCCAGTTGAGTTATTCTCAAAGGATATAATTACGAGATCTTCCACTGAGCAGGGGGAAACTTTAATGCTGACAGACTATATCTATTGACAGTGTTCCGCTTACAAGTGTCAGATAACGATTGAATGTATAGACATATCAGGTTACCTGAAGAAGAATGGCAGAGCAAAACAGATGAAGTGAAGACCGTGCTGAGAAGGTTCTCAAAAGATACTTAGATTGTTGATAAAACCTACGAAGAAGGTTCAAGAAAAAGGGTACCTGTATATTGGACATATTGATTGGTTGATGCTAGTGATGATAGCGCACTAGCATGTAAGTTATAATAGCTTCAAAAGCTGTTGGCCTACCCAAAGGATTGTTTCTACTGGAACCATGTCCAATGAGCTTACCAGACTTAAAACTATGCATACCTTGACTGAGTTTCAGTCCGCTGGAGAAACGCTTTAATATAACCCCAATCCCACATACAGCACCATTAGGTAACTGTATTTTGGTGTGGGGATTACTTCCAATTGCATCCAGTGGATTAAAGTTTATAATAGTAGTCATTGAAAACTTTTACCAAGTGTGCCAAAGCCTCCAAAGGCATGATGTAAACTGAATTTTAGCCGCTCAATTTCTCTAAAATCAAGTTATGACCAGACATGGATGCCCTTGAACTTGCTTTTGGTTATTGGGAAGAATTTCAAATTAAACGTTGTGAGAAAGCTTTTAAACTTTATTTGAGAATAACAAATTACCAATCTCTATTACTCATCTTAAAATGGTTATGACAAGCAAGTAAATGAAACCTTAGGAGAAATACTGAGGAAGTTGGTCCTCAACTATAAGTCAATAATGGGATTGGTTAATGCTATCTGCGTTGTTAACATACACGATTTGTCAACACCTAAGTGATTGGGAGCTCCCCAACATGGCTCATTATGGGCGAGAAGCATGACCTTCAACCCTGCTAGCACCAATCATTATTGCAGATATAAGATATTGTCTCCTGAAAGCTATCAGCAAGAGTTGGCTGACAAAGTTAATAGAATACAATTGTAGCCTCAAAAGAATTTAGGGCTATCCTCAGAGCTAACGATTAAATCATTGGAAAATTAAGCTACCAGAGTTCAGTCTAGGCTATAAATACATTTTACTATTTATATGAGACAGCAAGAGAAGGTGAAGGCCATCTGGATTGGACCTGCGACTGCCTTGGCAAAGAGAGGTTTCAAAAACTCAATCTGGGATATGTTATTGAACTTGAAGTCTGATAGAATTTATGAATGAACCTAAGGTCATTCCTGGAGTCTCATTTTTGGAGGTGAAGTGTCACAGATGAGACCTCAAGAGATTAGCAGGTCATTCCTCAACAGTTATAATAACCAGAGTTCAGTCTCAAAATGGTTGAGTTGCAGGCAACCTAACCATTAAAGGTGAAATTGGATAAACCCCCTTTATAGCTTCAATCAACCTATGTGGTTTGCCAAGCGCTAAGGATGATGTCCAGCAAATTAAATTTAAACCAGACGCTCAAGAAGCTTCGTTAATGAGGACGAAACGTCACCAATGAAGAATATGAAAATTGACCCCCTCTATACCTTGGGGAATAATTTTAATTACCTGATGACAATGCGATGACTTAAATGAATTACTCATATGAAACAACTGGGTCTTTCATCTGAATATTACCAAAAGTAGCAAACAACCAATCTCAAAAGTTGATAAAAATCCAGATGCAAGCTAAATTGAATGTGCACCATCATGTAAAATTGAAGTTAATAATCATAGAACCAAGTCAAGAAATGAAAAGCTAGCCTGAAGCAAAGCTACAACTTTCAAACCAGAAGCGGGGAAAGAATAAAGGGCCTGAATATCCAGGGCTAGTGGTAATCTATACAAGAAGGAGCTTTAAGTTAAAAGAATTAAATCAAATGGATGAAACAACCAAAGCTGTAATCAAATGCTATCTCACTAAGGGATCCTGAAACCCCTAATATTGCTTCCCTAAATCCCAATTTATTTCAGATATCATTCAAGTTTATATCTTATATTATATCAAAGCTATAAGAATATTTCACTTATACTTTAATAAAAACCTTTCCACAGAACCTCGGTGTACCCTTTTTTTCACTTATACTGGTCAAGTGATCTAATAGCCTATAGCCAGTCTTGATCTGCATTTGAGCAGAATATAGTAGACATTCTGAAATTTGCTCAAATTGAACAGGACACTTGTTTACGTGGGTACCTTAGAGCCATGCTTCCAAGAGGAAATGGATAGGATATTGTTGTGTATCATTGGCCAACGTAAAGAGAGCATGCTAGAGAGTGTCTACAAAAGTATTTCCATGGGTGTGAGCAGTTTAACTAAGAGATTTTTGCTACAACATGGTAGCATTATTATAGAGTTTGTTCAATGAGGATATTTATGATTTTCTTATTGGTTGTATGTTGCCTAATCTGTGTGGAACAGATCACCTGAGCAGCTATTTGGCCTCAAAATAAGCTAGTTGAGGTTGGAGAGCTAACTTTAATAGTAATCACATATCATTTTGGATAATCATATTGATTTCATTTATTAATTTAAATATCATAGATTTTTATAAATGGTTCATAGTTTTTGTATGTTTTATAAGTCTAATAATTGTTTCTGGCTGATTCAATGGGCTCAAGGGTCTCAGGTAAAACATTGATGGTTTAATTAGTCTAATAGTTTCAATTGGAATAGGAGAATGGTTAATAGTTCTTGGTTAATTTAATAATTTAATTGATTTTTGCTGAAGGTTGATGATTAGTTAATTCAGCAGGCTTTATTAATTTTGGACAAAGTGATTCGAGGTTATGATGTATAATAATTTATTTGAGGTGGGCCGACCTTGGGACAAATATACCATACCAATAGAGTGGATAAGGAGTAGGGAGTGAAGATATAGGAGTGGAGGACAAAACCCAAGTACTGGGGGTAAAACCTTCCTGCACATGCTCTGATAGGCCAGGATTACATGATCTAACTTCACTGATTCGCTTGGTTGGACCAAGGCATGGTGCGCAAATTCACATGTATTGATAACCTCTTGGCACAGAAATGCAATTTCTGCCATGACAGAATTGGAACCACAATGTGAGGGGTGATAGTGGGACGCCCTTACAACTATGCCACACCCCCTTTATAATTTATTATAGTTTAATAATTTTGAACTTATTGATGGCCATTTACCAAAAAAAAACAAAGTATAAATTAAAATTCTTTGATAGATTATAAGATCAAGGAAAGAAGGGTAAAATACCTGTGGATATCCTGGCCATCCAGGAGTCCTACTGTCCATGAGGTTCCAAGGAAGCTTGGAGAACAATGCTCCTCCCATCCCTATCCTTTTGGTCAAAGCACTGTGGGGTGCTAATTTGGAAAAATAATTTTTTCAAATCTTCATTTTCAGAAACATCCTAAATGGCCGAGTTCTCATTGTCACTTTCTTGTGGGCCGACGTAGCACATGCAATTGTCAACATCTATGCCCCAAATGGTGCACGCAAGCGTCGGGAATTTTTCTCATCAGTCAGATCCCTCCTGCTACCCCCAGACTCTTTCCTAGTCAGTGACATGAACTGTTGGCTAAACACACAAATGGACCGGTGGCCTTACTCACCCCACGCCCCCCAGGGTCACGTAGAACTGCGCGTTCTATAGCCAACCTCGGGTTAATGGATGTGCTACCATGACATGCCCCGCTGCTCAAAAACATGATGCGTCCCCACGTCCACAATGGCCAACTAAGGTCCATGACCCGCATCAACCTTATCCTAACGCCGGCGAAATTCCAACCCCACATCTCTCACTTCAAAACAACAAAAATGGAATTCTCTGACCATCGACTGGTCTCGCTAACCTACCACATACTTGTCACAGCTTCTAAGGCCCCACATTGGTGCAAAATCCACCCCTCCGAGCTCGTGTCACCAGGATTTTCCATGTGGGTGGAAGCAGTAACTTTGGCAAAAAAGTTTGTTGTACTGTTTTGTGCGGACCCCATTTCCACATGGGCAACTTTCAAAGATGCCACCATCCGCCACTCTCACTATCTCTCCTCCAGACGCTCACAAGCCACATTGGCGGTCATTTTGTGCACTCTGGCAGAGTTGGCACACCTGGAGTCCAACATCCCAGCTACAGGATACAGCTCTGCATGGGGCCGGAAGTGGGCGGAGGCAGCTGCCCACCTCAACGCGCTCGAAAGGCAACACAAACATCAGGTTTGTGTTTAGTACAGGGCCACATGCATCACAAAAGGCGACAAGTGCACCACACATTTCTTTAAAAAAATTTTCACACCACGCCAGAGCGTGGCCTGCACACAGGTGTGAAGATTGGATGATTCCATTGTGGATATGCAGGCCAAAGTGGCAATTAAAACACAAAAGTATTACTCCAAGTTGTACCAATCCAATCCAATTCAGCTGGCCAAAGTGGCAGAATTTCTTGACCAAGCCCACATCCGCACCATTTTCCGATACCCAGAAATAATGAATTTGATTACTCTGACCGAATTATGGACAGCCATTCACGGTGCACCAAACTGAAAATGCCCAGGCCCAGATGGTATTCCATATAAGTTCTACAAAAAGTATTTCAAATATATATCCCCATTGCTGCTTGCCTCACTTAACCAAAGCCTGTTGGAAACGCGCCTCCTACCAGGAGGACATGAGGAATTTACCATCACACTCTTCAAGAAAGTGGATAAGCTAGACTTAGCTAACTGGCGCCCCATTTCTCTAACAAACACAGACACTAAAATTTTAACAAAAATCATGGCTAACCGTTTAGGGAGTGTAGCATCTGCCACCATTCTTCCAGAACAATTTAGTTTCATACTCAGAAGGTCGATTTGGGATAACGTGCACTCTGTGGCTAACGCATGTTAGTCCACGGCCTCTGGGGCACTTGTATTCTTGGACCAACAAAAGGCCTATGATAGAGTAAGCTGGGAATACCTCAGGCCTGCCTCCATTAGTTCCGCTTACCCCCTTGCTTCATAAACTGGGTGATGCTGCTCACAGAATCTGCGACAATGGCAGTGCATGGCCCTGGCTTCCTAACAGAAGTAGTCCACCCTCAAAGGGGCTTGCGACAAGGGGACCCTCTCAGCCCACTCTTATACAACTTCAGCCTTGACCCACTACTGCGAAATGTGAATGCCCAACTCACTGGGGTCCATGTGCCAGGCCAAGCCCCAGCCAAGATAATGGCGTTCAAAGATGATTGTGTGGTTGGGGTGTCTAATAAACAAGATGCACACGCGCTTGAAGATCTCATCCAGGAGTATAACTAGGTAAGCAACGCGGCACTGAACACCTCCAAAACTGAAATCATCCTCCTTGGTCAGTTTCAGAACTGCTGGACCCCAGCAAATAGTTCCCAACCCGGCCCATCTGCTCTCCCACGTCCTCGCCCCACTCACTCAACACACACCGCCCCCACTGGTGCTCCCCTTTGTGCCACGTCCTACCATAGGACTAGTACGCCATCTGGGCGTGTGGATGGAGGCAGGCGGATATGCGTCAGCAGTAATGGAGTGCCGTACTCTGGACAACATGGCGAAGCGAATTGCCTCTCTCAGAGCCCACCCTACTTCCCTCACTGGCAGGGTTGTTTTAGCCAACTCTATGCTCCTCTCCAAAGCCTGGTTTGGAGCCCACGCCATGCCCTTCTCCCCAAGATTCTTCAAATCCTTGTATGCCTTGCTGCAAGGATGGCTTTGGTCAAGCCGCCGTCCACCAGTATGGCTAGAGGTCATGTTTGGCCCTCATCATCATGGTGGCATGGGCATGCTTGACTTCAAAGCCCAGGCTGCCAAGATCATGGGCACCTGGATTGCAGCCATCACCGCCCCTACACTCCCCTCCCAACACTGGTCCCGTGCAGCCCGCTCCAACTTCTCCCACGCCTTGGGCCTCAACAATCCATTGAAGCCCCACTCCATGATGAAATACCACACATCACACACATCGGCCACAGGTCCTCACGGGACTAAAACCCATTATAAAAAGTCCTACTCCTCATGCGGAGTGATGAGTGGAGAATTCGTACTAGTGGACATACAACCCAAAGAGGCCGCCCCTCTCCTCAGTTCACACAAGAGGTATAGGGGTTACCCATCCATGATGGCGTGATCCCCATTCAGCCACATGTCCTATCCAGGGTGGACTACCTGGACATGATGGACATCCCTTACTCCATTGAGACCCAAAAAACTATCTGGAAATACGCACACCATCCTCTGTTGCAGCCTCAAGTCCGCTCCCATGTGTGGCGCTGCCTGAGGCGAGTGTACCAAACTGCTGAGCGCTCTAACGCTTTACTTATCCTGCGTCGTGTGTGGCCAGTATGGAACGCTGTTCCACCGCCTGGAGGAGTGCCCTACCTCTAAAGTGGTATGGCGCAAAGTTCAACGTCTGCTGGGCCAGGATCAAACGCATCCCTTCAGTCTGTCAAGAGATATGTTTTCTCTATCAATGGCCTCCTCTCTTCCACCCTCCCTCCATGCTTTGGTGGTTGCAATCGCCATGTGGACCATCCACACGAAGTCTTAGATGCCATCGCAGGCTCCACCCCCACCCTCCCAGAAGCTGTCCACAGATTCCGGTCTCATTTGGTGGATCACTTTCAAGTTTGGATGTTTGGATACCTCCCACCGCGTCACCAACAACTGGTCTCCTCCTGGTTCCCAGTCTGGTTCATCAAATCAGACCCCTTCCTCCACACGTGTTCAGTTGTGGCTACGGCCCCTCCACACGTTCCCCCCTCCCCATAATGGCGTCCCCGCTGGCAACAAGAGATAGCATCGCTTCTCTGGGGTGCCTTCCCTGGTACTAAGTTTTGTCTCTTCTGAGTCATATTCGGAAGTGTCTGTCCCATGGTCAGCCTTCCCTGCAATAAATTTAAATTTAAAGAAGGGTAAGTTGGTGAAAAACTAAACAAAGATCTATTTCTTTATTAAATTTATAGTCGTCATCTAATTACAGTATTGGTTAATTAACTCTTCATACTAAAAATCAAAAAGTATTGTCTTTAGCTTTTCTTTTTATTGTTTAGTACTTACAGTTTCATTGAAGATGCGTTTTTAAAAGACTCTATAGATGACATAAATAGTAGGTCCTGAGGGCTCATATGCTCTTGCTCTTAATTATTATGATTTGTCTTCCTCTATTCTGCTGAGCACCTTAATTACATAATCTTTAAATCTGGAAGATGCTTATCTTATGGTAATTACTGCAGTGTCCAAACCTTCTATCATCATCTACTGTTGTTTTGGCTAACACTTTAATATTCTAAAGATTAGGGGTTTAATTATAAATTAATAGAGTATGGCTTACTTAAAATAAAGGGTTATATTGTAATGGTAATTGGTGAAGGCAGTTATAGCGGAACAGCAATATTATTACAAAACAATTAATCTTCTGTAAAATTGAGAATGGATTTTATTATGTGTAATGATGGGTGAACTTAAAAGTAGCGGGTTTATAAATATCTGATGGCAGATAATCAGAACTTAATTTAACAAAAGGGTGGTCAACTAGGTAGTAAGGTTTAATTAAAGGTGTATCATAAGTCAAACTCATATGATTAAATAAACCAAATTGCAACACCCGGGCTCAAATTGACATTTCATAAGGGAATATTTTAGATAAAGGTGTTAGAGAACCCAATATAATAAAGAAAAACTTTCTTGTCTGATTTTATTAGACTATGCTCATCAAAGAACTTTTCTGTTTAGAGAACTACCCTTTACAGGAGAATCATTGGGAAGAAGCTTACTATAGCTTAAATCCATTTAATATCCATCAATGACATTCATTGTGTGCAAAAATTTGGTTCTCTTTAATTTTTTTGATAAGAAGATTCCTGTTGCAATGTGATCTGACCAGCCTCCTTGTTCTCTATCAAATTTTTGTATTTTCTTAATTTTTATTTTCTGTATTAATTAGACAGAGGGTTCAATCCCTTATGGCTTGAAACTGATGTCAATCTATAGAATTATAAAACTATGGATTGCTTTGTCCCAACGGCCAAGTTTTTATATGTAGTGGTTAATCAAAGTAAGTTACTATTGGTTGGCTCACTCCAGCCTTCAACTTTGGATAAATACCGCGGTGTAGTACCTTTCTTTCCTGTCAGCAACATACCACAAATTACTTATTAGTTTACCTTGATTTTGTGGCCAGGGAAAACTCGAATCCCCTTCATTATTATCTATTTCTTACCCACTAGCAGGAAAACCATATTAAGATTTATTAATAATTCCCCAAAATTCAGGACCGTGATTCTTAGAGTTTAAAGAAGAATTTAGCACTGCCCACTATTCCTGAGTACAACTTATAAAGATAAGAGTAGCAATCTGAAGGAGATTAATTTTTACCCTAGCTTGCTTAGACTAACAATAAAACCATTATAAAAATAAATAAGCTTAATTTCTTATTTCAAGGTCACTGTCTTTATACAGCTTCCTTTGATACAGTTCAAAATAATCTGACCTGTACAGTTAAAATTTGATGCCCAAGTTCCAATTTTAACATTTGGAGCTAAAACAGGGTCCACATTTTGGTACCCTATCTATTAATATAAAAGCTCAAATTTTCATACTCTGATTACTATGGACAGCCTGACCCCAAGGGTACATTTTATGATGAACCAGAAGATGTGAGGACTCAGGTAAGTCTTGACCTCACTAACTTAGTTTCTAATTTTTTATTTCCTTCCTATAAGCTAGATATTATGATTGCTGAATGTACCGCTGAGCCCCACGCCGTTGTAAAAGCCTTGAGATACCAGGTGAAGGGAAGCTCCCACTATAACTAATATTTATTGGGGATGAACACTTTTCATATCCTTTTACAATCAAAAGGACAGGAGCAAAGAGAATTTTTCTTCCCGCATACTTGAGTTTTAAAAAACAAGACCAGGCTGACCAACAATTCAAGCAGAATGGCAACAATTTATGAATTAGTGAATCAGATCCATCAAGTATTTAGAAATTCTAATTGTAAGTGTAGACTAAATTATGGTCAAATTATTACTCAAATTCTTCTTCTAAATAAAATAAGGAGGAAGTTGGGACAAGCTTGCCTAAAATTTGACTAATGTACCTGTATCAAGTGCTTTTCTGAGCACTGTTACTACAAGCCTTGCCATTGCAGCCATGGCTTCTGTCAAACCCATCCCTCACACTACCAGTATAGATTGTTCCATGTACTATACCAACTAAATTAAGAACCAGTGTTAAAAGTATTCATCAGGTTAACCCAATAACCCTGCCCAAATTCAATAATCATAGAATTACACACATTTATGCATCTATCAAAAAATCTCTATATGAAATAATAATGACCAGGGCAAACTGGCTATGTTAATGATAATGTTAGATTGGAGTTAAGATCTGGTAATGTCAAAGCATTGTAAGCCAGAAAATATTATAAAAAAGTTTAAGGAGATTTAATTAATGAGTTTGATGTGGTGAATTGATGATAGGATGAAAAACCGCCTCCTTTATATTAAACTTTATCCACTTGAATTAGTATTAGCTTTTGCAGACCATTTTTTATTATAAAAGCCCAGATCTTTGGGCTTCGGTTTTGAGCCACTATAATGTTCAGATTGCTTTCCATCACTCCTGTAAGCCTAGCAAAAAATTGTAACAGACCAATTCTCCCTATTTAAAATCTAAACCCCTATGAACACATATGGTGAACTACATCCACCGCTGTGCCCTCAACTTCAGTAAACTTAATACCATATAATAATTTTTAAAGTGCTAACACCTGTTTTAATCCCCCAAAAGAACTCTAACATTCATCATGTATCTTTTTTGATATAAATATGTTTGGAAAAGGCTTGTTGATTAGAACTGGGATATTACACTTCCCACTATAACCAAAATCACCTTAGATAATCAACGTAAATTAGCCATGCCTTTCCAACATGTCTAAAAATGAAATAGGATGTACCAGAATCAAATTTACATAAGTTAAAGAATTTATAAATTTGCTATGCCTCCACAGCCACAGGAAAATACTATCTTATGCTCCTACCTAATTCAAGTGGAGACTTTTTTCAACAAGATAACTAGTTATGCTAATGTATGCTACTCCAAAGAATCTCTTTCTGCTAAGCATCACTTTTCAAAAATAAATTCAGCCTGAAATTTAGCTCCACTAAAGAGATTTATGAAAACTATTAGCAAATATGGCGGGAAACCCCGCAAAAGAACCCGCAGGCTATGCCAAACGAGCCAGCACCACCCCCAAACGAAGCAACCCTCGGTTACCCACCTCAGGGTCAACCAGAATCACCCGCTCTCAAGCAGCAGCCATGAAAGCAGGCACCACCCCCCAACCTGGAGCTACTCCAACTAGCGCCAGTTCACCTGATCGCACTTCTGCAACCTGCACGCCTAAAAGCTCTGTGTGCGCTGCCTCCCACCAACCCGCTGGGCCCCCTCCAACCAAGGAGGCCATCACCCACGCTGTTTTAATGGCGTCTGCTCAGTTGAATGCAACTCAGCCCATCCAGACATTCACCTCCCCCATTGTGTCAGCTAATTCAGCCCCATCTATTATTGCTGACGCCGTGTTTCTGGCTCCCTCCATGAGGGGCGATACCCAGCTACCTGGCCCCCAAATCCTCAGATGTAAGGTTGGATTAGCCGCACATTCTGGTTCACTTAGCACCAAATTGGGGCAATCTACTCTTCCCAATGAAGATTCAAATGATTCGGATTTTGGAACTTCACACCAGTTCCAATCTCACCCGTCCCATTTAGACCCCATAATTGGCACCTCTCAAGTCGGCACTTTATCTCAATATGCTGAAAACGACCAATTCACCAATCAGCCAATGAGTTTTGCCCACGAAATCACAGCAAATACTCGGGCTGAATTTACCCAAATAGATTGGGATGGTGATAAAACATCGCCCTCCTCCCAATTGGCTGGAGTTAATTCCAATCTGGATGGGACTCCCCAATTTAGTGAGGACCAACAATCACCTGGCCCCCAAACCCTCGGATGTAAGGTTTGATTAGCTGCACATTCTGGTTCACTAAGCACCAAATTGGGACAATCTACTCTTCCCAATGGGGATTTAAATTGTTCAGATTTTGGAACTTCACACCAGTTCCAATCTCACCCGTCCAATTTAAACCCCATAATCGGCACTTCTCAAGGCGGCACTTTATCTCCATATGCTTAAAACGACCAATTCACCAATCAGCCAGTGAGTTTTGCCCACGAAATCACAGCAAATACTCGAGCTGAATTTACCCAAATAGATTGGATGGTGATGAAACATCTCCCTCCTCCCAACTGGCTGGAGTTAATTCAAATCTGGATGGGCCTCCCCAATTTAGCGAGGCCCAACAACCGCCCCTCAATTTAATATGACGCCAGCAACTGCTGTAACATTCCAGCAACAAGGGAACTCCGCAAACTTGTCCAAACCATCAGCTCACACTCAACCCACAATTGCAGCCCAAAGCAAACACAAACGTACCAAAGGAGCCACTGGGGCGTGGCAAAAACCTCTGGCACCAACGCTACCCAAAGCTGATCCCCGTGAAGTGGCGTTTATTGCTGATGTTAAGAAGAAATGGGCCGAAACTAGAGCGCAAAAAGCTCTACCTCGCTCAACCCTCTCCTACGCAATTCGCCTTTATCATGGACATAACCCTGTTGAATTCTATACAGAGGATTACTTCTCATACTTTGCAGCGATTGCGGAGACATTCCCAATTAACACCACCATCCATGAATCAGTGGAGGGCCACTACATCGATGTGGGCTTCACTGAAGCTGCCCTTGCTGACCATGCTGCCACCCTCCAGGTCATTATTCCACGCGGATCTCTTCGCATCTCTCACACACGCTCTCACCTGGAGAAAATTTCATGGGTTACTTTTTCCAACCTACCAACGACTGTTGATCCTGAGTCTCTTAAACTGGCACTCCATTGTGGCTTAATGGAGTTTGGGTCTGTTCTTTCAGTGGACTTTAGCGTCCCCTCTTACTATGCTCCCACTCAAAGAGCTCGCACTGCTAGGGCGTCGTTCATCCCCTCCCCCACTGTATCCCGCAACATTGAGGTTATACCTTGTGTGGCGGTAGTTGGGGCATGCCCTGAGATCTTTTTTGTCGACCCTGATCAGGCGCGCCCCCGGTGTTCATGGTGTAACGCCCTTGGACACTTGTATAGTGGCTGCACAGCTCGAAAACAAGCCCTCTTAGCCACCACCCAGGGGACTAAACCAGGCCAAAAACGATCCCACGTGGCTGAAGCAGCAATTCCACAACCCACACAATGGGTTCCCATTCAAGACCTGTCCCCTGAGGCCTTACGCCTAGCAGTTGAAACAGCTAACCCCACTTTTGGTATGGGATACCTTCGTGCTCATGCCCCCCTTCCAATGGGCACCCCCTCCAATCTCCCAGAGTCAACTCCCTCTCTCACCAAGCGCAAGGCATCTCCCACAGGGTGCCCCTCGTCAGCAACCCCCACTCAGGGCTCCGCGGCACCACCACCAACCTCCACCAGCGATTTATCGCATCAACCCTCAGCTCCCAATGGAGCTATGCCCACCAGCATGGTTCTGGAAACCCGCGGCCTGCGATAGAAGTGCCACCTCAGAGAGTCCTACCCCAGCCCCACAGTCCATTTCGCGCGGATCCTTTGCAGTGTTGGTAGAAGTGAATATGAACTCAGACTTATCAAATGGGGACACCGCGGAGGTCACCATTGAGCACCCTCAGGTCCTTCCCCTGCAACGGAGCGGGGGCAGCATCTTAGGCTGGCTTACTGGGTCCTCCGCCCCCCCACCCTCTCCTTCCCCTCAGAACCCTCGACGCTCCTCACGGATTGAAGCTAATAGTCAAGCTAAAGGACTCAAAACTAGCCGCCTCACAGCAGCAGGTTTAAGCGCTGGCAACCCCCAGGACATGGAGGGGAACAGCTATGAGTCCCCATGGCAGCACCCTGGCCCTGCAATCCATCAACGCAAATGGGTTGCGGGACTTTAAGCGGAGAGCCCGCCTCCTCAGAAACTTCAGGTCAGCAAAAATTGACATCGCTGCTGTCCAGGAGCCCCATATCCTCCCCCACGAACAATCTGCATGGAATGAACAGTTTGGAGGCAACTCCTTCTGGACAAACCATGCCGCCCTTATTGTTTTCGATCCCCAGGTTAAAACCCATTCTTTTTCACAATATCTAGGTGGCCGCCTCATACTGGCCAAACTCACCACTCCTGACTTCTCCTTCTTCGCTGCAAGCATCTACCTGCCTAATACAGGTCAGGAGCAAAATCGGCTCTTGGAAGAGCTCCTCCAACTCAATCTCCCACGGAATACAGTCCTCTTAGGAGATTTCAACACAACCATAAGTCGCGTCCGTGACTCTTACCCCCTGCAGCAAAGGAACGCCCTGGATCAAGTCGCCTCCAGGAATTCCTTCGCCTGAGCGGCTTTATAGATGCGCTTCCACCCTCCGCGTCTGGCCTAGGTTGCATGACTAGGATCCAGTATGATGGAGGAGAGTTTTCCAGTCAGCGTCACGCATAAATATGGCACTGATTGGCCCCCTGCTAATTGGCCGCGTCTCCTCTCCCATCTCTCGTGACAACCATCTGAGTGATCACAGGTCACTCACCGTTGTCCTCACCACCACACTTAGACCGTCGCGTAGGTTCTGGCCTAGGGTTGCCCCAGCTCTTCTCAACAACCCTTTCACTAAGGAGAAGCCTTCTATGACCATTCGGGAGACTCTCACCTCCCCCACCCCACCTGCTTGACCACAAGTCTAGATGGACGGTGACCAAGGAGGGCATCACCCGCGTTGCTTACAACTGTACCAAAGCCCAGATGACTGCAGCTCGCGCCAGAGTCAAAAGGGCGGAAGCCAGAATCAGACATCTAGAGCGAAACTGCCAGCCTTCGCCCTCTCCCAGATGGTTGGAAGACTGGGAAGCGGCGCAGGAAGCACTCCGCTTGGAGCTCACATTGAAGGAAGAACGGGCAGCAAACTTTACAACATCTCGTTACTATGCTAAATGGGAACGCCCCACCCGCTTCTTCTTTCAGAAACAGAAAGCCCGGTCAACAGCGCAGGATATTACTGCACTGAAGATTGGCACTACAACCACTTCAGATAAGGAGGAAATCACGCAGGAACTACACCGCTTCTACTCCAGCCTCTTCCATGCCACCCAGGTGGACCCATCGGACAACCAAGACTTCCTGTGGCGGGCTCCAGAGCCTCCCATTGACCCACGGGCTGATGAGGCTCTACTGGCGCCTATTTCCATCCAGGAGGTGATGGAAACCCTTCTGAAATCCCCACAGCTTAAAGCCCCAGGTCCAAACGGAATACCCTTTGAGGTGTACCTTCTGGAACCTGCAGTGATAGCCAGATCCCTCCGCGACCTCTTTGCTGCACTCTTGGTGAATGGCGAGGTCCTCCCCAACTCCAGAGGCTCAATCACAACCCTCATTCACAAGAAGTCAGACTGTGAGAACCTGGCGAACTGGCGCCCCATAGCGTTGATCAACACAGACCACAAGCTCTTCACGAAGCTTCTGGCCAACCGCATCACCAAATGGGTGTCACCTCGCCTCTCCCCATCCCAGCACGGTTTTATTTCGGGGAGATCGTTATGGGACAACTATAATGACCTTCACGTGATTTTGACTGCTAACTCTCGTAAGGTGAATGGCTTTGTGGCTCTCCTGGATATGGAGAAAGCATATGATCGGGTAGCCTGGAAGTATATTGATGCTTCCCTGGCCCGCTTCCATCTCCCTCCCGCAGCTAGGCGCTGGATATCAGCGTTCTATAACCAGCTCCACACCAGAGTCCTGGCGCCAATGGGTTTTACAGTGGCAGTACCAGTTGGACAAGGTCTCCGGCAAGGGGACCCCCTGAGCCCTATCCTTTTTAACATCACCCTTGACCCCCTCTTGGCCTCCTTACAGGACAAGCTAACAGGGATTCTGGTCCCAGGTAAAGCCCCCACACGCACCATGGCATTTGCAGATGACACTGCCATTGCATTTGGCTGCCCTGGGGATGTTACCCTCGCTGCTGTGACCATTGAGAGGTACACCAAGGCGTCCAACGCCATGGTCAACACCTCCAAGACAACAGTTGTACAGGTCGGCTCCCCCACCTTCCCCCACCATTTGGTATTAAACCTGAGCGCGGTACCTTCCGTCACCTGGGCGTTCTCACCAACCAACAAGGAGTTGAGCTAAAAGACAATGAGGACTTGCTCCTTGCAGCAGTTAACTCCAGGATTGCCAGCTGGAACCGGCGGCACATCACCCCCCAGGGTCGAGCTCTGATGACCAATGTGTTCCTCCTCTCCAAAGTCTGGTTCCTAGCGCACGTCTGCCCATTCACAGATGCCTTTTATACGCGGCTCAATGTACTCCTCCGCTGTTGGATCTGGGGCTCAAACCATCCACCAATGGCCCTCTCAACCATTACCTGACCCTGCAATGAAGGGGCCTAGGGCTTCTGGACACGCGATCCCACGCCACCACAATCTTCCTGAAGTTCCTATGGCCGATTGTCTGCTGGGGTGCGACCCCCATGCCCCAATGGGCGCCCGCCCTCCGCCAGTCAGTGTCAGCAGCTCTGGGTCTTCCTAGAGCATCTCTGACCTCATTAGGGAGTGGCTCACAAACCACCCAGGCCATCGCCTAAAACCATCCTCATCCCCCTACTGGAACCAGGCTCTCCTTGCCTTTGAAACGAGTAGGCGCGCGGATCCACCATGCCTTCCCATACAGAAGGGAAGGCCCTGGCCTCAGCCCCCATCGCCATGCAATTGTGCACAATGGACAAGTTGTCACAACTCGCCTCAACCCCCAAGATCGTCCTCCCATCCGCCCAAGACTCCTTGAGCTCCTCCCTCCCTCCGTGATATTTGACCTTAAGGAATTGTGGAAGGACGTCTATCACCCCATCCTGTCAGCAAAGGTGTCCAACACCTTATGGAGGGTGCTCCACTGTTCATACAGGACAGGGGACCGGACTGGCCCTACCTTCCAGCACCGAAGCTGCCCCCGCTGTGTGGAGCCTATTGACTCCCACCTCCATCGTTTTTTCACCTGTCCAGGTGTCGCCGCATTTTGGCCAAAGCCCGCGCGCTCCTCCATGCTCAGCCCTGGTCTGGACACCCTGTGCAAGACCTCATGTTTGAGCAGACATTGTCTGGTTGCCACCGACCCCTCCGTGTCCTCGCCTATGCCACAGCCATCTGGACCATCCATAATTCCTTCCTTCGTGCTGCCTTTGACCAGCAGGTGTGGACCCTTCCACACATGATCACCCACTTTTGGGTACACTTTGAGATGGCCCTGAAGGTCTGCACTATGTCGCCAACCCTCCCCCGCTCAGTTGTCACTGCAGCACGGCTCTGGCGCGCAAACCCCCTCCCTTTCTTGATGCCTCCTTCCTCCCCTTCCCTCGCCTCAGGCTCTTAGGAGCCCAGGCGTAATTCAATAAACATCGATGAATCCCCCCTTGGGTTGGGACCATCTAGTACTAAAAAAATGTATGCTACTCCAAGTGTAACTAGTATATTAGTGTGAACAAAATCATTAAAAGACAATAACAGATACCAGTGATTTCATGAACATAGATTCATAAAAACTAATGAACAGTTTAAAATTGCACGCAAAGTAAATTATTAAAAATAAATATAACTCTATGGGGCTCAATGATACCTCCTCATTAGCAGCTTATAGCTCCTTACTGCTGATATTGGGTATCCTGCTCGTTTCTGTCCTTTCTATAGTCTTACCCCATGGTGATTATAAAACTCTGTTTAAGACATCTTTTTATAAGAGTATTGGAAAAGGTCAAAGATTGAGTCAGTCCAGACAAATTTTTAATTCTAATCAAAACTCCTCTAAACATCAGAAGATTAGATCACTGAGCATAGAATGGACCATTGTCCAAAGGGAATAAAAAAGATGAAGTAACGAGTAAATCTGATGTTAGAGTGGCAATAGATCCTATTCTACTTGTTCAAATGCTTTAGCTCCTCTGAGGCTTCAGAAAGCTTTTGAAGACCACTGAAGCAATATCCAAGCCAAAAATCATCCTCCATAAAATTATAAGTTAATATCCATTTGATTAAATAAAGTACGTTGTTTTCTACTCTGTCGCGCCCTTGATTACATCATAGTGCAAAAATCCTAGTGAAGCTATACTCTATTAGGACAAACCTGGAGCAAATTTGATTCAGTTAATCTAGCATTTGAAGTAATTAATAGTTTTAAATTGGATCCCACGAAACTGGTGTTTTCTGCCAGGACCTTTCAAGGCAACGAGGTGAAGACATATCTTCCAAAGGATAGATCTTACAAGAGAAGAAGTTATCCCTCAAAAGGAGAAAAAATCGAGTGTGACAAGATGAGTTTTCTCTGGATGACAGATATTTCTAATTACAACATGATAATATCAAATTTTAACGCACCTATGGATTATAAAATTCTGGCTCCTGAATAATCAACCTTTCAAAGACAGTCAGCATCTGTTTCTTAAACAGTGAAGCCTTTATCTATGGAACTTATAACATGCTTAATGATAAAATTGGACTCGCTCTATTCAGGTTGATATGATTTTATGCATCTGTACAATATGTCTATCCTTCTGAGCACAGATGTGGGAGTTAGTCAAACTGGGGATTTTCTCTGGCTATTTTTTTCACCCTGCCCTTCATCTTCAATCACAATCGCTAGGGTTGCATCATATGGAGATTTAAAGGCTATTTAGCCTCAGCCAACAACTTTAATTTTGTCTTTTCTAACTGTATGAGACTGCTTATAACTAGGGCTGGGAAAATTGTCTGGCTATTATTGACAATAAAAAAAGATCTCCAAATCATAAGCACGTCTCATCCCGCTTGTTCATATAATTGGAGGATATCTTCATGGTGCGGTCTCATCAGCTTGCTAATGCTGATGTGTCATTAAGTGCACGATCTGATAAAATGGCGATAAATTTTTCAACTGACTATCTAATCAAAGGCATCTTTATGAAGCTCAGTCTAAATCTAACGGGAAATAACGCCAGCTTAGAAAAATGGAATATGCTCATATCACTACCAGACTTAATGTTGTCTGTGGGATCCATAGGCCTGAAAGGACTGTAAGGTTCTGAAGGCCCTAGAGTTCCCAAAGGTCTAGAAGGCCCTAGAGGCTCGAAGGTCCTAGCCCTACGCCCATGCAAGGTGTAAATTACATAAGATTTATTTCTAATTTGGAGTAACAAGTACTAGGAGTAGATAATGGAGGTTGGAAGGATGTCAAAGAAAACTATCCCAATTCCAAACTAACTCTAAATGCTCTCCATAATAATATTTATTTTCTTTAATTAGCTTGGTCTAATGCGGCATCTAACAACAGGCTAATCTAGACGCCATAGAGGACAAAACCAAACGCACAACCTCAAGGATTAAGAACTTGTAAGCCCAGAATCAAATTGTGATTACTTTAGTAACCAGCCAAGCTACTAAATAAACGTCCATAACAACTTATTAGCTCTTAAGCCAGTACTGATTAAATGGAGAACTTAAGCTGTAGGATACAAGAAGATTTCTATATCTTCCAACAGCATAAGGACCAACTACGCATGGCATATCATTTTGAGACTTAACCTTCTAACTTTGGAAGATCTTTGACTCCTTCTATTCATGACTATTTGAGACAATTAACACTTTTATGGCTCATTTTAAGGAGAAATAAGTACCAGGAAAAGGAAACATAAGATCCTTTCGTTTTATCTATAAAAATTCTATGGAATAAGCCATTAATTGGCAGAAAATGAAACATATTTAGGTCTTTCATGACTGTAGTGCACTTGAGATCATATTTCCTTACTTTATTGAATGCATCTCTTAGTAGCAGATTAAAGTAGCCATTATTAAAGAGTAAAGAAGAGATTTGTGTCTGTTCAACAGAGGAAGGCGTTTATGCATATAAAACAGTAAAAAGGTGAATCCTATAATCAATTTGCTACCTGTTTCTACTTAAGTCAAGGCTTTATTTTCTTGTAACTGAGTCTCCTTGGATTTTAATTGCTGCAGTGCTGTCTGCTTTCTCCTCTCATGGCATTAGGGCTTTCCATTTTACAGCCATTAAGAAGCAATCCAAAATACCTCATTATCAAGGAGGTAATTATGGATTTAAAGAGTACAAGAATTACCATATTTCTTCAACTAAGGGATTGAGAACTATTAATCATGCCGTAGGCTGACTTTTCCTTCTCTTTGCAAACACTATTGCAACTGATTCGTTTCAAGACTAGGTAAGATTGATAATCAACACAAGGAGATGAGCGTGCACCCAATATTGGGTGAAGGTTGGGTGATTGTAGTAAAGGGCACAGGGTTGGTCTTTTCACCGTCCCAAGTTCATAAACATCATATTGACACCGGCGGCTAGGATTAAACAAAGATAACAGTGGTGAGTATTTTCGCAGAAGTTTTACCCTGGCAAGTCAAATTCAATTAGTTCATCAAAACTCCGCATTCCCATCCCCTGTTGTCAATGGAGTATGGGGTTCAAGTTTTTTTGGCTATCAATTCAAACAGCACTTTGGGAAAAGTATTTCAGAAATGTGCACAAACACTTCCCAGCTGCAGTATATGTTGCACCACATTCTATGACCTGCAGAAGATTGGATCTCAGGTTTAATCCACACATACAGCAAAGAAGCACAGATGCACGTGGTGGTTGACCTCGTGGATGGTCAAAGGGTAGTCAAAACAAAGCGCACACATTGGACTAAGTCCAACCAGATCTTTGTCACGTTTGACTTCCTCCCCACAATGGTAAAGCGCACAGGGCTGGAGCACCACCTCATTGTTGGTCTTAGTAGCTATGTATAACTTCAATCCTTCAAAATAGAACTTTTCACACTTATGCTGGAGTTGTGCATTAGCAAAGCAATTTTAGTGATTACCCCAACTGCGGGCATCATAGAAGACTATACTCAAATCCCCACACTGCTGTTTTTGATATTAATTGCAGGAATATCACCTATTATGCGTTACAGTGGATAGCACCCCCTATCTGCACATTTTTTCATGCTTTTGGCCAAAATGCGCACACCTGCCCATCCAGAGAGGGCATCAATAAAAACGAGATCCTCCCAACGCAATGTTAAGTGCAACCTCCCATTTTGAACCGCCATTGACAATGACTGCCGCCTTCCCATGGGGCGCTCAGGGGTGATACATTCAGGTAAAACCTGTGTCCCCAAAAGAGCGCAAAAAGACCAAACAGGCCCTTAGAGCAGCTGCCAAGGCAGCAGCTACAGCCACATCTATGATCCTGCCTGCCCAGACCCAGGATGACATCAGGTAGTTTGCAGCTGAAGAAGCTCATGAATCCGCTCAAAATAAGATTGGGCACACCTACCTGCAGATCAGATGGTTGATTCTGATTTACCCAACCAAAATTACCAAGCAGCAATTGAAACCAATTCTACCACCAATTCTCCGCTGAGTTTTTGTTGACTTCCGATGGTGCACCACCGGAGCTCAGCAAAAACAAAAGGCTACTCCAAAGCCAAAAAACCCCAACTATGACAATAAACACACAGCAGAGGAATTCCCTACGGACAGTTACAAACTGCCAGTGACCTGTGATCAATACAAGGCTGCTGAAGAACCTGGCAAAGCAGCACAGGAAGAACTTAGGGCCCTTCTCATTGCATCTAAGGTGTAATGGGGTATCATTCACAATAGGGACGTTGAAAATCGCTGGACTCAAGGCCTTCCATCCTGGGCTAGGAAACTGAGTCTCTTAAAAATAAATTTACCTGTGGACATCCTGGCCATTCAGGAATCCCTCTATTCACATGGTGCTGAGGAAAAATGGGGAAACATGCTCCTCCCCTTCCTTTCCTTTTAATCGCCGCACCGCGGGGTGCTTATATGTGCAACCCATAGTTTTAAATTTATTTTCTAAAAATTTGTATCTCAATGAACATGTGCTGGTCATGACCTTTTCATAGGACAATGAAGTACACGCTAGCATTAATATTTATGCCCCGACCTTTGCACAGGCTCACCAGGAATTCCTCTCAGCTTTAACTTCCCTCTAACATCTACCTAATCCGTTTGTGGTGGATGACCTGAACTGCTGGTCAACCCTGCCACTGACCGCTGGACTCAACGCTTACCCCCATCCCGCAGGGGCATGTCAAACACCGCGTTCTAAAAGACACCTTGATGCTTTTTGATACCCTCCACAGACATGCACCGCTGCTTCCCAACATGTCCTCCCAAGTGTGCAAAATGGTCAGCTGAAGTCTATGTCCCACATTGTCCTTATTCTTGCCCCATTGAACTTTTACCCCAGATTGTAAACTTCACAACAACAAAAATTGATTATTATGATCACAGGATGATTTTGAATTCCTTAGCTTTATCAAGTCCAGTGGCACATGCACCAAAGTGGTGAAAACTTTGACCAGCTGAGATCACATTGCGCATGTTTTCAAAAATGGGTGGACACCAAAACTTTGGCACTGGAGATTGCCACACCAATCTGTGCTGATCACTTTTTATCTGGTATCCTTCAAAGCAATTACCATCCTTCAGGAATGGCACATCTCATCACTTCTTTCTTGGGCTGCCTCAGCGCTCATTAAGTGCATGCTAGAATAAGTGGACATCCTGGAGTCAAACATCCCTGGTGCAGGGTACAGTCCAGCTTGGGGTCATCAGTGGTCAAAATTGTCTGCTTATCTAATTTGCACTTATAAGACAACACAAACATCGCATTTGTGTTCAGTTCAAAGTGAAAAAATAATGGTGGATGAAATGTGCTTCTCCTATTTTTCTGTAAATTCTTTGCGCCGCGACAGAGCTTGGCCTTCATACAGGTGAGGCGGCAGACCACCTCATTACAGAAACTCCAGATAAAGTGCAAATCAAAGTCTAAAACTATCACTTCAAATTGTATCAATCTGATCTAGTCAAACTGACCAGAATTTTGGAGTTTCTTGATGGTGCACATATCCACACCATTTCCCGATACCCAGAGTTAAATAAAATTAATTGGGATGAGCTCTGGTATTCTGTTTCCTGTTCACCACACAGGAAGTGCCCAGGTCCATATGGGATTCCTTATGAGTTCTATAAGAGACATTTTAGTTATTTCTTCTCTTTGATGCTTGTCTCAATGAACAAGAGTCTGTTAGAAACGCGCCTCCTTCCTGGGGGCCAGAAAGCATACATGATAATGCTGTATAAGAAAGGGGATAATCTGGAATTGGCCAGCTGGAGCCCCATACACTTACTAATATAGATATTAAATTATTTACTAAAATTATGGCCAATCGCCAAAGGAAAGTTGCCTGAGATTTAATCTCATCTCAGAGCAATTTGTTTTATGCCCAAGCGGTCAATATGGGACAACATACACACCGTAGCCAACTTCTGCCAATCCACAGCTATTGGGGCGCTTGTTTTCTTAGACCAGTAGAAAGCTTATTATAGGGTCAACTGGGATTACCTCAAATCCTGCCTCCACAAGTTCCACCTTCCCCATCAATTCATTAATTAGGTGATGTTGCTTACGGAATCTGCCACAATGGCTGTGCGTGTCCCTGGTTTCCTCACTGATTTGGATCACATAAAAGGAGTCTCCGCCATTGGGAACCTTTTTAAGTACACTTTTGTACAACTTCAGCCTTGACCCACTTTTATGCAAGGTGATTACTCACCTTGCTGGTGTCCATGTGCAAGGCCAAGCAACAGTTAAGATGCTGCCACTTGCTGACAATTGTGTTTTGGTGTCTAATAACCAAGATGCATTCACACTGGAGGCGACTATCTAGGATTATTCCAGAATCAGTAACACTGCACTTAACGCCTCCAAAACCAAAATCATTCTCCTCAGCTGGTACCAGGCCTGGTGGTCACGAGCAACCCATTACTTACCTGTTTTAGCAGCTAACTCTCAGGTTCGCTTGCCCACCCACCCCATACCGCTCGCTTGTGCTCCCTTTCATTCCTTGACCCACAACTGGTCCACTAAGCCATTTGGGAGTGTGGCTGTGGTGGAAGGATATGCCTCATTGGTAATGGAGCACCACATCCTCAACAATGTCAAAAAGCGCATCACTTCCCTAAGAGCTCACCAGACTACCCTCCCAGGCTGGGTTGTGCTTACCAACTCTATGCTCCTGTTCAAAGTCTGGTTTGTGACCCAAGCCATCTCCCTTTCCCCCTCCTTCTTCAGCTCTTTGTATGCCCTCTATACAAGGGTGGATTTGGTTATGCCGCCCTCCCCTGGTGCGCCTGGATGTCATGTTTGGCCCTCGCTATATTGGTGGTATGGACTGCTCAACTACGAGGCCCAAGCCACCAAAATACTTGGAACCTGAGTCGCTATGGTCACCAACCCCACACCACCTAAACCACCACTGGTCTCATGTGTCCCGCTCAAACTTTTCCCGCGCCCTTGTCCTCCACAATCCTACCCACCCACATTCTCTGTTAAGCTATCTTGCATTCTCATCACTCTGCTGTGGACCCACATGGGATGATGACCCACATCAAACGCATTCTCCTTTCCATGCAGAGCGCTAAATGGAGAATCAGCATCAGGGAACACCACCCAGAGGGGTCGCCCTACTCCCCGGTTCAAACAAGAAGTCTGTGGCAAGTCGTTTTAAACAACCTGGTACCCCGTCATCACCATTCATTGCACAAGTGGTCTACTTTAATAAGATTGACAGTCCATACTCTTTGGAGACACAGAAGGAATTTTTGTGGTACACTCACCACCCCTTTTACAACACCAGATTTGCGCCCATGTGTGGAGATGCCTGAGAAGGTGTACCTCACAGCTGAGCAGTCCAATGCCTCTCAATATTCATGCATTGTATATGGTCAATATTGGTGATTAGTACATCACTTGGAAGATTGCCCAACATCACAGGAGATTTTCCAGGATATTATGCGCCTCTTTTTCCTAGAGAGTGAGCAGGCTTTCAGCCTGTCCAAAAACATCTTCACTTTTTCTATGACCTCCCCTATCCACCCTTTGCTCCGCGCCTTAATTATTGTGATAACGCTATGGAAAATCCACACAATTGTCCTTGATGCCCTTTCTGGTACTACCCGACCCTCCGTAAAGCTGTGCGCCACTTCCACTCCTACCTCATGGATCAATTTCAAGCCTGGATGTTTGTCCACCTGCCATCCCACCAACGCCAGTTGGCGTGGTCCTGGTTCCCCCCATGGTTCCTCTCATTCGACCCTTTCCTTCATTCATGTGCAGGTCTGGCCCAGGCCTCCCCTGTTACTCCACCTCTTCCTTCCACAGGCAGTCCCACTGTCAATAGGAAGTAGCCTTGGCTTCTCTGTGGTGTTCCTCGTTTTTCTTGGTGTTTTGTAGTCAGAGTTAATGGAAGTGTCCACCTCATGGTCAGCATTCCTGAATTGAATTAAAACTCATGCTTTAGGATAAAAAACCCTGGTTCAAATCCTAGAATGATCCCTGTTTTTATTTCTGCTTCTGAAATAACCATGAAAGCCAAAATCAAAAAAGAAATAGACGAGGAGGAGAAAAGGCGTCAGACTAGGGCACAAGGCTCCCTATGCTAATAATCCTGTGCCTCAACAATCTGATCCTACTTCTCCTCGCAACTCTTTTGCTGTGTCTGCTCCTGACCCCCTTGATTTCCCTAGAACCTTACTTGGAATAATAGGTATTCTTTTTTCTCATGTTGTGAACTTTATATATTTAATACCACATTTGAAACAGAAGTCACCCAAGTGGAAAAGTAGTATAGAAGTTGAAAGTCATGGCCATTATTGACACTGTCTAGCACTTTAATGTCATTTTGTCCCACTTAGTAAAGCAGAATAAAGATTGCTCATGTTTGGGATCAAACTCTGGAATATGAGAATGCTGGTCCTGCTTGCACTCGACTCTCAGAGCTTATTCAACCATGACCATACAGTTTAAGTCTTAGATTGTCATCCCCTCTTAAAGTCTTGCATTATGATTCCTATGACCTACTTATAGGGACTCAATTTCTGTCTGATTCTAAAGCTCAAATTACCTTTAAGGGAATGTATTTCTCCATCTTGGTTTTACTGCGTTCTACTTAACATAAAAAATTATCTAAGAAAATGGGAGAAGAAAATCACTGAGTTGAATATAAGAACATTCCAAGTCTCTGTAAAAACTGAATATTAATTGATAGGCCCTAAAGTCAAGTTTCTCTTTTGGTTTTGGAAGATATAGAAGGAATTCCATCTTTTACATTAATAAGCCAGGTATACTCCAAATCTTTAAACTTAAGGAAAACTGGATCCAATTAACCATACATCTTGCTCAACTTTTATAGATATATGTGGGAATCTAATCCATCAATCTGTGAATCTTTGGTCCTGTCCTGGCATACTTGATCCTGCGTAACAGGGGACTGTCATTGTGATAATGAAAATCTTACCTATCGACCATTTATGATTATTGGTATTTGAGATAACTAACAAATCAAATTCCCCACTTCAAAATTGAGCTAAAACATGTCAACTCTCAAAACTATCCAAAAAAATAACTTCAGGATATTCCTTCCAAATTCCTGAGCCACGTGGGGCATCGTTTCCACCAATTCAGTCAAGGGAGTGGCGAAATACATTGAGGATGCCTATGAGGCGATCACTCCAGAAGACCAGGAAAGATCCTGAATGGATGGGGCTGTGACGATCCTTGAGGCACCATGTCCCCACTCACCCTAAACTATTGCCTCCTTTTATCATAATATTTTATTTTATATTCTAATCAGTTTTCCGTTTCCTTTTTGACCCTTTTGTGAATTTGCATCTTTGAGCCATCTTCAGACCTCAGCGACAGTCTAGAGAACTGTAACGCCAACAAACGTGGTTCTCACTACAGGGGGCCCATTGATCAGTAATAAAATGATAAAATTCAGGTCGCCTGCTATGTCTCGCCTAGGTTGCTTTGAAAAGAAATCTGCATGACACCATAGGACTGTGTGCACATGAGGAGTTGAAACTCGCATTGGACACAGTGCTCAAAAAACAAGATGAGCTGCTCCAGGAAGTCTTCTGTGCTCATCTGCCGCCCTTTAATAGCGATGGCAATATTTATAGATTCTATTGATGATTTGAGTTTGCAACTGAAGGTGACTCAGACTGGTGTAGGGTGAAACTGTTAATCTCTACCTTGGATGTCAGAAGTGCTGATCAAGTTGTTTGTTACTCTTCAGACAGTTCTGTTACTTACCAAGAGGTCAAGGAGATGGTGATACTGTTGTTTGGTGGAAAATCAAAAATGTCTCAGCGGAAAGCTGAGTTTCTGACCATCAGGTTTCAACGAAATGAGAGCCTCACCGCATTTGCTGAGCGGTTTATGGCAGAAGCACATGTGTTGATCGGGGCTGGGATTTTAGCTAAAGCTGATGTATGCATTGCAATGGGCTCTGAAGTAAAGCCATATCCCTGAGCTTTAAAATATTATGGCCTCACTATTGTATGAAGATGTAACATTGCTTAAAATTGTTCAGTTTCTGCACCATATATCTGCCAACTCCCCTCAACCTAATATCAAGCAGATTCCCACTGTCGCCGAGGCCTACCCTAACCAGGGGAAGGAAAGTAACCAGTCGATACAGATCATGCCAGGCTACTCCCCGCAGCTTGCCAAATGTGCCATAACTGTTGAGCAACAACTGCCCAACTACTGCTTCAGCCTTAACTATGATGCTCAACTTCAAGCAGTCTACCAATGTGGGTCTGGTTATGCTGATCATCTTTGGAACAACTTTCTAGGTGGGCCAACTTATCTAAGCACAGACATAGGCCCTATGGAGTAAGTTGCTTTAATTGTGGTCGCACCAGGCACATGGAACGATGGTGCCCTGGTTAACAGATCCCTCGCATACAACAGGATCAAGGTTATCAGGGAAAAAGTCAGAGCGGAGTAGAGATGGAACTCTCTACTTCAGCTATTTCGAAGTCATACATCCCCCCTGAATCTATTGTATTGAAGGAAGTAGATGCATCCCAGTATGATGATACATTCCTCTACCAACAGCCAGTTGGGGGAGTAAATGTGCTGACCCAAGTACAATTCAAAAATATGGCTGACCCAGGGTTTCTGGAGCATCCAAAGCCTTACGCTTGCCAAATGTTTGACCAAAACCTATCAGACCAGCTGGAACCATTTGCAGATGTGTTGTCTCTAAGAGAAGTAGAGGTCTCCTTCCCGGTGGATGCTATTATAGAAAGCTACCCTAAACTTGGTGCAGGTATTATAGGTTTCCTGGAAAAACGTGGACCGCCAAATGTACACGT